>JAVTVY010047606.1:0-22490 GCA_036873755.1 Hanleya hanleyi | reverse complement strand
CTTTCTTTAGTACTCCATGATATACAACAATGGAGATAAACAGTTTGTGTGATGTTCTAGCCAATATACACTATGAAGAAATCAACCATACCTGGGTGTGCTCATTAATTTTCCCATCAGTCGAGTGGCTGCTTGAAGTGAGCGGAGTTCCTTGTTGCAGCTGTATTCTGGAATTATGAAAGTATTGACAAAGAAGCCATTAGAAACAATCATGTGGATTTTGATAATTTGTCTCTGTTAATTCCTGGTTCAACTAAATCTTCATACAAGGTTTCAAATAACAAATAAATGCTTATTAACTACAAATTGTATTCTTAAATTTTTGAAATGAAATAAATGTATGAAATGAAATGTTCTCAATTCTCAAGATGTGGATAAAAATGTACAATTGAAGTGTGAAGATCCTTAGCTTTGGTATATGAATAGTGCAATCAATAGACAAGGAAAATATAGCCTGTTATAATGATGAAAATTAAGTCTAATCATAATTGATTATACTTTTTCTGATTACAGCTAAACAGGTAATGCTAACATTTTATTATCAATATATTCTAAAACTTATTTCTTTACCATTTTGTCAAAAATCTGGTATGGGAATATTCTACATTCTGCAAGTAAAAAAATCAATACAATTCATGAATCAATAAAAAATCAAAACAACGAGATAATTTATTTAGAGCTACCATCCCCCCAACCGGTTAAAACCACCTGTTTTGACATGAACAGAACAGTTTTGTGATAAAAATATCTCACCCTCAGGGGATTTCCTCCAGGTGCATGCCAATCTTCATATGAGGTCCCCAAGCCTGGTGTTTCCAAGCTGACAATTCACACAATCATAACAATGGCAATTAATCCACACTGCCTTGATCAACCTGGATAGATCTGAAAGTGATATTGGGACAGAGATATGGATATTTCGCCATGTTACATGACCCATTAAATTTGACTGCAATTGTAAGGTGGAGTACATTATAATAACTTGCAGTCCATATAGCAAAATATTTCTTGAGGCCAATATCAATTTTTTAATATGTCAAGGGAAATTTGTTGATAAAATAAATAGCTGCACTCTCAGGTCTACATCACTGTTCAGCTCAGTTCTTTGCTTATTAAGTAATATGAAAAACAGAAAATTTTTAGTTATATTTATCATTTACTTACCATATCACTAGCTGCTATCATCACCATCTGCAATACAGTTCTTCAAACCTCCATAGTTCTAGCTTAACAGGAGCAAATCCATCTGATTTCTGCAGTTGGAGAGGTCAGCCATTTTGATTGTTATCGTCTGGTGGCGCCCCCAGTGTTCAATTAAATTTTCAAGGGCAGATAACTCCACCCATTTTGGCAAAGACAGTTCAGAATAAAAAGACTATCAGAAACAGAAATTATATATATTATACTTCGTGATAATGATGAAGAGGATAATATAAAGTATTCTTTAATGGGTATTTTTTTGTTGCTGACATTATGTTAGAACTGATTCTACTAAAAATATTTTCCCATTTTGTCCAATTTTACTATAAAATCATGGATTTGGAATGATTATAAAATCTGAATTCAACAAGATTCCTTATCTAATATGTGAGAGACTGGTGTTATTAATGTCTTTATTCTATTCAAATAGAAACCCATAGTACTGATCACTTTAAAATATCAAAAAAATATTCACAGTTCTGAGTAATATGTCAGTAACCACATGTGAATATTTTACACAGTTGTAGCTATTTTGAAATGTGAAGTACAAATCTGATGTTTGGTGGTTTCATTGAAATGAGATTTGATGTCACTGAGTGAAATCAAATCAGCCAACTTTAAGCTGGGATATTCCCAGAGCTAATTAATATAACTGAAACTTGTAAACATGTAGTTCTAATTTATAATGTTATGTTACTGTACAGTTTATGGGAAAATTCCAATAATCTAGAAATCCTATTGGATTGAATCTTATAGGATTTTTCAGAATCTTATATTTTAGAAGCTCATATGAGTTTTTAGAATCTTATAGGATTTTTCAAAATCTTATAGGATGCTAGAAGATATTTTTTGCAAGGGGAAGTCCACCAAGTTATGCTATATAACTGACAAAAGTCCAAGAAGTGACTGAGGAGTACCTTAGATTATGCAGAACAAAAACAAAGTCTCAGAAGTGTCTCTGAAGTCCCCTATGTTTCGCTGAAGAACTGACAAAGTCCAAGAAGTGTCTTTGAGGAGTACCTTGGATTATGCCGAACAAAAAGAAAGTCTCAGAAGTGTCTCTGAAGTCCCTCATTTTTTGTTATGAAATTGACAAAGTCCATGAAGTGTCTTTGAGGAGTCCCTTGACTACTGCCTTTTTCTAATGAAGTACCTTTGAAGTGTGCCAATATTTTTCTCTGTTGTTGAAGTGCCTTTCAAGTGTACTCTTCAGAGGCACTTCTAGGCACACTTCACATGAAGTGTGACACTTCTGGACAGTAAGGGAAGGCACAAAAGTTTTCAACTACGTAACAACGCGAGGGCAGATTTTTCTTTGTATTTCATTTCTGAAACTTGCAACTCTGGCGGACAAATTCATGACCTACGCGATTTAAAGATGACAACAACAGCTACACAGGGTCTGTCTGAAGTTGAAGAAAAAAATAACTTTTACGGCGACAGATGACCGATAAAAACTTTTGGGCGGCAGTCCCTGTTGTCAAACTTCAGTGATAGTTTGGAAACCCTCGGCAGCACGAATGCAGGCTGCCACACAATAAACGTTTGAGGGTTCCGGAAATAATGTATGCAAGCAATTGTGTCTGCCGCGTGATCAGCATACTCGAAGTCGTTAACAACAACACCACCACACGTGGTGGCATGCTCCCGGCGCCTGTTAGTGTCGTTTTCACGGTAAGATCGTCATTCGATTGAGTTTATTTCGTAATTTGGGGCTGTCAAATTAACTTTGACCATGTCTGGCGAATTGAGTTTTCCACGAAAAATTGAGTATTTGTCCAGTAAAACGAAAGCAATTGAGTTTCCTGCCATACGAATTGAGTTTTCAATTTTTTTTTACCACCGGTATTCGGTGGTAAAAAGCGACTTGTATGAATCCCTGTCATCCGTGTCCGGTGTCCGTCCGTCCGTTCATCTACTTGTACATGTATATACAGGCCTTGTCTGCAAGATATCTGGAGAACTACTTGACGGAAGTTCACCAAACTTGGATGGAAGCTTTATTGGGATAGCCCTCTCATCTGATTAGGTTTTGGTTTGTGTGTGCGTTCATCCATGTTCGGTGTCCGTCCGTCTGTCCATGTACTTGTACATGTATATGTGTATGTACAGGCCATGACATTTGAGATCATTGCGTAACCCCAAAAAGGGTTACGGCTACTGCAGTTGCGTAACCTGTGGGTTAGGTTACGTCAAACTTGACTGCGTAACCCAAAGGTTACGTGAAAAGGTTACGCAGAATTTAACAAAATGCTGTATGTCATCAATGTAAGCAACCACCAGAACCTGGGTTAAATGGACTATGTCAGTGTCACCACTTTATGGACTCTGCTTAATTTCATTCAAGATTCCTGTTTTGGTCCTTACAAGAAATAAAAAAAAGTTTTATAATTATAATAAAACACTGTATTCTTTATTATTTAATCATTTTGGTCCAGGCATTTAGCAATATTTCAACCACAATCTGAATATAGTTTGTGTGATGTGGGTGAATACTTGCAGAGGTCAGTCTTTGGAGGTTGACAAATTACGAAAGTATAAAAACGAAAACTGGACTCTGCATAATCTCCTGTCATGTACGTCGTCGTCAATGAACTACAGTTTTCTTTGGGAATTTTAACTTTAGAACATAGCCGGTAGTTTTATTTCAAAGTGTATCTCACTACTATCAGCGAAGAAAACCACATGGTAAATTTGTGCTCATATTCCCGTCGTCCCGCCAACTGAAACAGAAAGCACACGTTTGACGTGTCTATGTATAGTCTCTTGCTCAAGTTCATGTTGAGATGGTAGAGTTGCACTTCACAGGTTGTACAAGTTTCCCTTCAATCAGCGACCAATGGGAGCGCTTGATTTGGTGTTGGCCAATCTTCTGTTGTAAGGCACGTGTCGCAGACTGTGTGCGCCCTATGACTGTAGTCGAGATCCTGTTGTTATATCGTGATCTGCGCATGTCTCACATCTGAGTTCAGTTCCGCTTCCTGTATCAAGCGTGTTAGATATCTTCGGGGTGCATTCCACACCTAAATGATGTGCGGCTAAAAACAGGCATGGGTTCGGATCTTCGGCCACAAATTGATGTAAAATCTTTAACAAAAACCCTGTAAAAGTATATATTTTCTAAATGGGCACACCCGTGCCATTATTTCAGAAGACTTGTGAGCTATTGAAATTGAATAGAAAATACGTACAATCCTCCTTAAACCTTCTTCAACTTTTCTGGAAAACTCCATAAAATATATGAAAATGTGTCAAATTCTACCCGCAACCCAGAGAAAACGTATGAAATGATTTTCTTTTTATGTATGTTAAAGTGTTTCCCGTCCAAAGAACAATTTAAAATGGCGAAAAAAACAGGGGGTCGACCTACTCGTTTTTTGTAAATTTTATCGCCATAAAGGAATCATCATTTTCGCTTCCCGAAAAAGTGCGGATTTTGACCCGACAGATATTCAATTCCGGACACGATGAACTCTGTAGTGGCGAGTGGGTGCGATCAACAAGCAATTGTTATATCTTCGTTTGGAGAAATGGTTACGTCCAGCAGGGTGATACTATAGATATCAGCTAGTAGAAAGGTAAGAAGAATTACCATGCTGTCAAAATCGGGCGTCCTTCCTTATTATAAAATTAGGGAGGGGCCATTCGTGCGAAACCCTGGCCTAGTGTGGAGTGCACCCTTAAGGCTAGGGTGTTTTCTCAGAATTTCTGTTCTCAAGGCTATGACAATCTGGGAGTGTTTGCGAGTTTCTTGGTATGCGACACTTGCTTGTAGTATGCAGTTTTATCGGATATCCCGTCAATCACTTTCCCCCTACCCCATCTTTGGTTTTGCGACTTTTGCTGAAAAATCACGAGTTTACAAGCTCAATAAGAATATCATAGCATTATGCATTGACCGTGACAATCAGACCCATTAACAAAGATCGGGAGTGGTGACCAGCTTTCGAATGAGGCATCAGGAGCAAAATAAACGCAAAAATAGCTGAAATTCGAGCCAAGTTGTCAATAATTTTTCATTCCAACTTTTCCAAAAGATTGGGGGGTGGGAGTACAAACTTCGAGATAAAAGGGACAAAACCAGAATAATACGCTCTCATTCACTTTAGATCAGGGTGTTGGTGTGATCCGTATTGAAAATTAATCACTTTGACATTCACATTGACAATAATAGGACATACAGGTCACTAATCGTAACATACATGCCTAACCAAGGGGAGGTAATTCTGTATAGGTCTAAATAGCATATATGCAAGGCCAATGCTATCATACCATGTAGTATGCATAAAATCGAAACATTTCTGACTAAGATAAACGATCTTTACGATCCTGTTCCATATCAAGTCATTACAAGGTCCGAATAAGCGCTTTTGTCGAGTGTAGTGTAGGAGGACATACAATATTTGGCCTACTCGTGTATTCTAACCGCGCAATGGATCCTACATTAAGGGTGCATTCCACACCTAAATGATGTGCGGCTAAAAACAGGCATGGGTTCGGATCTTCGGCCACAAATTGATGTAAAATCTTTAACAAAAACCCTGTAAAAGTATATATTTTCTAAATGGGCACACCCGTGCCATTATTTCAGAAGACTTGTGAGCTATTGAAATTGAATAGAAAATACGTACAATCCTCCTTAAACCTTCTTCAACTTTTCTGGAAAACTCCATAAAATATATGAAAATGTGTCAAATTCTACCCGCAACCCAGAGAAAACGTATGAAATGATTTTCTTTTTATGTATGTTAAAGTGTTTCCCGTCCAAAGAACAATTTAAAATGGCGAAAAAACAGGGGGTCGACCTACTCGTTTTTTGTAAAATTTTATCGCCATAAAGGAATCATCATTTTCGCTTCCCGAAAAAGTGCGGATTTTGACCCGACAGATATTCAATTCCGGACACGATTAACTCTGTAGTGGCGAGTGGGTGCGATCAACAAGCAATTGTTATATCTTCGTTTGGAGAAATGGTTACGTCCAGCAGGGTGATACTATAGATATCAGCTAGTAGAAAGGTAAGAAGAATTACCATGCTGTCAAAATCGGGCGTCCTTCCTTATTATAAAATTAGGGAGGGGCCATTCGTGCGAAACCGTGGCCTAGTGTGGAGTGCACCCTCGCCAAGCGAAGAAAACAAGAATTTTTTTCGACAACATTGATTTTCTGGACGAGTTACAAATCGCACGCCTAGCAGCCTTCAGTGGCAGCGATCACTCACCCTTCTTTACAAGGATCAAGACAATACCAATGACAGAAAAACGAGTGCAACTCACGAGTCGCGTAACCGATTTTCCGTTCGCGGGAATTTGATTTTGCGTAACCGATACGCGAACGAAACGATCGTTCGCGTCAA
Source organism: Hanleya hanleyi (assembly GCA_036873755.1). Lineage (NCBI taxonomy): Eukaryota > Metazoa > Mollusca > Polyplacophora > Lepidopleurida > Hanleyidae > Hanleya > Hanleya hanleyi. The sequence goes on along the minus strand of JAVTVY010047606.1, from coordinate 15,934 downwards.
ATGTCGTGGCCTGATGTATATACAGGCCCTTTCTGCAAGATATCTGAAGAACTACTGGACAGAATTTCATCAAACTTGGATGGAAGGTTCATTGGGATAGCCCCCTCATTTGGTTAGGTTTGGGTGTGTGTGTGCATTTATCCATGTCCATCGTCCGTCCGTCCATCTAATTGTTCATGTATATACAGACCTTGTTTGCCAGATATCTGGAGAACTACTCGACGGAATTTCACCAAACTTGGATGGAAGCTTCATTGGGATAGCCCCTTGTCTGATTAGGTTTTGGTGTGTAAGCTTCATTGCAATGGGCTCATCTGATTAGGTTTCGGTATGCATGCATGCGTTCGTCTGGGTATGTTGTCTGTCTGCCTGTCCATATACTTATACATGTATAGACATGCCTTGTCTGTAAGATATCTGGAGAACTACTGGACGGAATTTCCCCGAACTTGGATGGAAGCTTCATCGTGATGGCCTCTGGTGAACTTCACCAGACTTTGGATGGAATCTTTTTATTGGAATGGCCTCCGCATCTTATTATGTTTTGGTGTGCGTGTTTGGTGTTCATCCGTCTGTCTACTTGTACATGTATAGACAGGCCTTGTCTGTAAAATATCTGAAGAACTACTAGATGGAATTTCCCCGAACTTGGATGGCAGCTTTATCGTGATGGCCTCATCATCTGATTAGGTTTTGGTTTATTTGCGTGTGTCCATCTGTTTCTGATGTCCAGCTTTGTTACATGTATGTACAGGACTACCCTTGTCTACAATATATGTGGAGAACTACTGGATGAAATTTCTCCAAACTTGGATGGAAGCTTCATTGAAATGGCCTTATGATCTAATTAGGTTTTGGTGTGAGCTAGTGCTTGCGTGGGTCCATGCAAAATGTGCTTATCTGTCTGTCCAATTTTTGTTCACTCCATAATCTTGCAAACTACTGAAGGCAGATGCATGAAACTTCTATACGGTACAGCATGTATAATATAGGTGTGGCTCTTGTATGTTTTGCATCTTTCCTATAATGTGATCAGTTTCGAAATAATTGATGCTTCACAATTGGATGTATTTCACATTGGTTGGACGCTGTAGATGTCGGCAATCCACTCATTGCTATATAAATCCCGACTCCTCACTGGGTTACTGCAACAGTGAAAATCGCCTCTTTGCAATTAATATTTTTAGATGCGCAGCTTTGTTTAGGATACTTATTGCTACATTCATTTTATAGCACTTTGCCTTAAATTATGTGCCCACTCAAGGCAAGGTGGGAGGTTGGGGGAGACGTATGTTTTTGCTTAAAAAAATAACCAGCATAGGCTTTATGCCGGAGCGGCAACTCCAGGGTCAAAGCGGAACCTCTAGTTCAGGCTGCCTTGGAGCCCAGGTCTTCGCTAGGTGTTCGCGAAACAGATGACTGAGAGTGATCGCGTTGTACAATTTGCGACCGTTAATGCAAATTTTACAGTCGCAAATATTTTTAGGTGACCAATCGGTTGCACTGATTTAATGGGATGGTATTAGAATTCTGTATCATATGGTAAATTAAAAAAAACTTTTTACTGAGGGAAGTCGGCCTGATTGGCTTTAAACATGAAAATGGACTCTTTTTCCTTCCTGATCCAATGATACAGGACACAAATGACACAATATATCTACCTATAATATGATGATGAGAGCCCTGTTTTGATTTCACAATCGGTCTTATCTTAGCCTAGCAAATGATGAAAGTTTAAACACCTGTTGCACTGTTAAAAATTAAAGTGATCTACTCCTTAACCCTAGCTGGCCTCGGCGATTTGGGGTGTATCGCAGCCTGGGGAGGGGCGGAAAGTGCCCCCCCCTATATATTTTCGCTATCGGTAAGGCTAGAGGGCTGAAACTTACCACACTATATCTTTGGGTCAAGCTCTACAAGAAAATGTAAGATGGCCGCCATGATGACGTCACTGTGACGACATTCTCAAAAAGAGCATTTTTGGACAATTTTTTGGTCAGAATTTTTGAATTTATTATTATTATTTTTTTTTTCGCAAAAACTGCATGATAAATTAGTAAATAATAATCTGATATGAAGTAAAATAGGTTTTACCCACTTTGCCATACAGAAAGGCAAAATTCTTGGAGAAATATGACGAAAACATCACTTTTCAGGTACCCCATATGGCCGCCATTTTGAATTTACCCATGATCCTCTGCTCGAGGGGTCATGCAAATAGGCTCAAAATGACCCCAGTATGATAATCTAAAATGTCAAGGAGTTTCAGTTCTCAATTTTTTGTCGTTCCGGAGATAGGAGCAAAAAAACAAGTGCCTGCGCCCCCCCCTCTTCAGGCCAGGTAGGGTTAAAATGCACTTTCTTATTGTAAGGCACATGTTATTTGTATTGTCATGGAGATTTCATGTTGTAAGGATTCACTTTCAACCCTTAGAGCAATCATCAGTTAATCTAAACTGCTTGGCCACCTCCGTTCTTCACTTGGGAGTACACAGCATAAATGTTAAGTTGCAAATCTGTAATATATTGAACTTTCATGGTTGCAGCAAGTCTGCAATTTAATGAAGGTATGTTTTTTAAGGAAGATTCAATATCTTGCAGTGTTTTGGACTATCTCACAAATCTCTTTCACATGTCTGTTATTTGGCCTATGTTTCAGCTGGATATGTGGAACCTATGTCCTTGTTGAATGATATAGTCGCCCAGTTGGATGTTCTGGTCAGTTTTGCCCACGTCTCTGCCAGCGCACCTATACCTTATATCAGACCTAAACTACATGCTAAAGGTGAGTGAAATGTACAGAAATACTCCAGAAAAAGGTAAATATTGATAGCTGCCTGTATCAATAGGATGTCATTTGAGGTCCCTAATTATGCAATTAGGGTCTATAATTATAAGCAATCTGGGCATTGCCAATTTATGCCCACTTTCCTCCAGCTGGAATGCTCTTGTGTGCCGAATACAGCCTGAACCATTCAATGTATGGTTTTGAAATTGTCTAGTGATGTATATCGATGAGTTGATGATAAAGATTGATGTTTGGTGGGTTTTTACCCCTCGGCCAAAATTTGGCCGAAGGGTATTGTCGTCGTCATGTACGTCTGTCCGTCTGTCCGTCCGTCCGTCACACCTTTCTCGTTACCAAGATATCTTCAGAACGACTTACCCTAGGCACACCAAACTTGCAGTGCACATCCGTATGCGCGTGACGTAGAACCCTATTGAATCTGGACCTGATTGGTTGAAAACTTTGGCGGCCATCTTTAATTTATGCGAAACCATCACAGCTTTCTCGTTACCAAGATATCTTTAGAGCGACTTACCCTAGGCACACCAAACTTGCACTGCACATCCATATGCTCATGACCCAGAACCCTATTGAATCTGGACCTGATTGGTTGGAAACTTTGGCGGCCATATTTAATTTATGCGAAATCATTAATCTTGTGTATCTTAGGTACCATTTCACTGTTCCATGTGTGAACTTGGTATAGATCATCGATGCATCAAGAAACTTCAAAGGAATGACCAAACCAGTTTCCCTGATTCGGTGGAAACCTTGGCGGCCGTCTTTAATTTATGCAAAATCTTTAATGATATATATCTTTGATACCATTCAAGTGTTCTATACGAAACTTGGTATACAGCATCGATGTATCAAGAGACCTGCAATGTATAACCGCATCAGTTCCTCTGAGTGGCAGGAAGGATGGGCGGCCATCTTTAATTTATGCGAAATCATTAATGATCTCTATCTGTGATACCGTTCGAGTGCTCGATGTAAAATTTGGCATATATCATCGATGCATCAATAGACTTACGATAAATGGCAGTTCTGGTGTTTCTGATTGGGCGTAAACCTTGGCGGCCATCTTTAATTTATGCAAAATCTTTGATGATGTATATCTTTGATACCATTTCAGTGTTCTATATGAAACTTGGTATACAGCATCCATGTATCAAGACACTTGCAATGAATAACCACATCAGTTTCTCTGAGTGGTGGGAAGGATGGGCGGCCATCTTTAATTTATACGAAATCATTAATGATCTCTATCTCTGATAATTTTCAAATGCTCTATGACAAAATTTGGTATACATCATCGATGCATCAACAGACTTATGTAATGAATACTGACTTCTCTGATTGGACATAAACCTTAGAGGCCATTTCTAATGGCAAATTTTTTCATAATCTGTATATTTGTCACTTGACTGCTTGGTGTTCCTGAAGTCTTGCTTCAAATTGAATACATTATGAATGGCTGGCACCCAGAGCCGAGGGGTTTTCAGATGCGCAGCTTCGTATTTTTAAATGACAAGGTGAATATTTGTTCATTTGTCTCAAGCTGATGTACTTATGCGAGTGCAAGACAGCCTGCTTTAAATTCATTTATAAAGCTGTTGGTGTTTATTCATGTCACAATAAAAGTGCATGAAACAAAAACGACTTATTAACCTACTCAGCAGTTTCTGAGAGAGAAAGAAAGTAAAACAAATGGACATAAAATCCTATCAGACAAGTAGTGCTGAAACCCGATCATAAAATTATTATTCGAATACCCAAAATTTTGACAATGACCCCTTCAGAAGTTATAAAACCGGACAAAACATAGCAAATTAAGACTTGAAGGATAACTATATTCTGTATTTGACAAACAATCAAATAATACAGACATGCTTGGAACTTACATCATTACAGACTTTCAGTAGTCCAAGAACGTAATCTGAGTGTTTAGATGTTACAGTTTTACATATGGTATGCTCGATCTGGACAGCTTCCTGCTATGCACAGTAGACTTCTGTGCTCTTCATTTGACAGCTTGGTCTTGAATGAGCTCCTTGAATGCAATAGGAGTAAAAGTACGTAGAACAGCGCGACGTTATAAGCTTGAGGCAGAACATGTGAATGCATCACATGTGGAGCTGCGTGTGTTAAGGTGAAAATTGCAGTTCTGTTAGTAAAAATTGGCAAGAATTACTTTAAATTCTAAATAGCTCGTACCATTTTCATTTCTAGTTGCCAGAGCGCGGTTTGGTTCGCTCTCCCAACAGCAAAGACACTCCATCTCTACCGTAAGCCATCGATGAGAGCAGTGTGTGCCCCGACACCATACTATATTTTCCATGCGGGCTTGTCTACATTTAGTCGCCTGTCTCGCTACTAGAGCTGCTATCATCCCCACTGCTCTGATCTTCCGTTTCTGAGTGTTTCGGCTCGAATTGGTAGCCCTGAAAACCAAACACAGCTTCCTCGTCGCTTTCACCGCTGGAATCGGAAATGCCGCTCGTCGACATGATTTCCCACTCAATTTATTCTATCTACCCAAATCGATTAGATTACCCGAACAGACAGAAGATCTCCAAGCCTTGACCCTACGTCATATCCGCCTTCTACAGTGGTGGCACTCGGAGGACTGCGAGTTCGCGGTTTTAAAATGATTAGTACTCCGTCGAAAAAAAAGAAAAAAATGAGAAAAAATATCTTTTGGATTCTGTTTGGTGAGTTGTTTTAATATGTAACAAAGGCAACCAAACCCGAACATTTCGCTTAAGAAAGGCGTGGTCAGTGGTTATTTTATGCATGGTTAGTGTGGGAAAGTTTATATATTAGGGCAAGGGTGAAGACCGCAACCTAAAGTTTATAAATATTCCCACACTGTATAACCCTGCGTAGCCATTGAGCACGCCTATGAAAACATTATTTGTATTCTATTGCACTACCCAAATTGATTATTATCAAAGATTATAATGAAAAGTTTCTTGACATCGTGCCAATATCAGTGGAGAGTTTTTATGTGGTCTCTCAATTGGGGAGTGATACTGTCAACTGTGTTAGCTGTGTGGAAATTACGTGGATATATGTCTATTTGTGTCGCTTTGTTGATCAATTTCACGATGGGAACTACAGATAAACTTGAGAAAGAAATTTCATCTTGTAATTTATTTGTTCGTTTTATTCGATTGTTACTTGTATGAAAGCTTGCAGACATCCCTTTCCTCATCCGAGTTGTGAAATGGAGTCCCTCAATGAAAACCCACACTGTCTTGACGGGCATTGATTTCACATAACCATGCTAAAACTTGTAATAAATGCATGTTTAGCTCGGTGTTATTGACACAAGTGTTATAGTATAGCTAATTTTGCATGTCACCACACTGCATTATTGCTAACAACAGATACTCCAATAATATTCGAATACTGACACCAGGTACTCGAATACACGTTTCAGCACTACAGACAAGCATGACTGGTGTCGTCAGTGCGTCCAATATGTTAAGAAGGTTCCTGTGTCCATTCACAGAGAATATCCCTCATATCCCACAGGCTGTAAAGAGAGAATAAAACACAATGTAACATTCATCTGGGGCCGGATTTGATTTTGGCCTGCCAGGGATCCCGATTAAGTGATTTGCAGCTCCCAGTCATGTTGTGTGGGACTCGCAATGACTTGATAAATCAAACGTAATAAATGTTACCTGCTACCTGTAGCTAGAAAGTTAGATTATTTATCTTAAGATGTTAATCTGTGTAATGCTGATAGCAAGGTGACATGTTTGTGATGATTTTAGACGAGCAGACAAATCATATTACATTGCCAGAGTGCAGTCAAGCATGTCAAGAGTGAGAACTTTGACCTAGTCTTAATCAAATCCGGTTGCTGATTCTTTTTCAAATGTTTCAGAATGCATATATTTATATTTCTTTAATCAGGTAGTGGTATATTGAAGTTACAAGAGGCCAGACATCCCTGCCTCGAGATGCAAGATGACATTGCCTTTATTCCTAATGATTCAAACTTTGAAAAAGGTGAGCTCTGGTCTGTTACAGTATTTGTATTTTCTTTCAATCATTATAACATATTCGATAAATATTGATATTTTATAAGGCCATCCATAAAAAGTTCTTCCCAAAATAATTGTTCAATTTTGGAAGAGGCACTATTCTTTTTGTTCTTCTTCTTTTTGCTCTGAATTTCCAAAAACCGTTTCTATAACTCTTTTCAATCCTTAACAGTTAACTTTTCTGAGTTGCTACATGAAAACATAAAATAGTAAAAGTTAATCCAGCTACATATGCCTGAAACTAGTGAAAAAAAAAATTCAAATCTTCCATTCGAATGCTCGTTATTGCATATCATATTTGCTTTAAAAGACCCCCCCCCCCCCCAAATAATAATACTCACCGACGTACCTACCCACTTTTTGTATTGAACTCGTTACCTGAAACACACAAATTATTGTGAATGGCCTAATGGGAAACACAGTTTTTCTGGAAAGAAAGATTTCTTTTTGTGAATTTGGAAAGAACACATGCTGATTATCCATTTGTATAATCTATTGTTAGCTTTCAAAAATTTATTCAAGCAACACATTGTAACTTTAGTGATTATAATTGAAACGAGTTTATAGCATATAGATACATGTGCTTAGAGTAACAAAGGAAACAAATTTGTAGAACTGTTTTTTTTTCTCCAAATTGCAGATAAACAGATGTTTCATATCATAACTGGTCCTAACATGGGAGGAAAATCCACCTATATCAGATCTGTAAGTGACTATGAGATGTTGTCAGGATTGACTGGTGGTGGTTCTCTCTCCGGGTACTCTGGCTTCCTCCACCAACCAAACTGACTGTCACCATACGAGTGAAACAAACCTGAATGTGACATTAAGCCAAATTCCGGCACCCTCCCCTTCCATGTTACTCTCTCTCATATGTTCAACATTTGTTCCTGCAAAATCGCTGTAAGGATCTTGTCATGTCTCATAGCAACTGAACTGTACATTGTGCTGACATCTTGGGAAGGATCATTATGAAGCAAATTTTCAATAAATTTGACATGCTTTTCACTAGTTTTATATTGGAACAGATGTTAGGGGTGTCTGTGTACAGATACTGATTCAAAATCCACTAGATTTATTGACTATGACTTGCACCAAAAATTTGAAAACTTACATATAAGTCTAATGCTATGTAGCTTACTGGTACATTTGGTGATGTTATAACATAAGACCAATTGAGTAAACACATGGACTGAATTGAGGCCGTTACAGGTCCTGGAAGTTGTCAGCATTGAACAATATAAAAATATTGCATGTTTTAGTGTGGGACATGTTGATTTGTTAGCTCGAGAGAAGGTGATGTACAATGAAAGCGCATCCCGAGTTGTGCAATTTTTGTTGTTGTAGCATGTTCCATGCTACAACATGCAATACTGGGTTTATTACCTCCCTGCCAAATGGACCTTGCCATGCTTGGGGCATTGTCGCCATCATATATGTCTGTCTCTGGTTTCTCGTCAATACCAATATTCACAAATTTCTATCACCAGACATAGCTAGGTGCAGCAGTATGGGAGGCAACTCTTGGTTCAGTGTGGAACATCTGCATTGCGTAATGCTCAAATCTCTGCAGTGATACATGGCAATAATTCAACGGCTCGACAAGATGATCACTGAACATCTCGTTTTGTAGAGTGACATGTGACAGGCTCTCAACCAATGAAAACATTACAAATTTACATGAGGTATAATAATAGCAAATACAGCATTTATATCATTGGACATGCATAAAAACAGGGCTTCTGAGCCCTTCTTATATTGTATCCCAGATCATATCAATAACCATACCAATTGTCAAAGCGATTTTAAGATGTAACATTTTGCAGGTTGGAGTGGTGGTACTGATGTCACAGTTAGGGTGTTACGTACCCTGTTCTGAGGCAGAAATCTCAGTGGTGGATGCTATACTGGCTCGTGTTGGAGCTGGGGACAGCCAACTGAAGGGGGTCTCCACGTTCATGGCTGAAATGTTAGAGACAGCTTCCATCCTCAGGGTAGGGCAGGATTATTGCAACGTATATTTCCACAAGTATTATGGTGAACAGAATTTTAATGTTTTGAATGCTCGTCAATGACTAATTTTGTCCCGAAAATACAAACACTAAATGCATACCAAAATAATGGTATCGTAACCTAAGATTTATCTAACTAATTAAAAACTGTTGAAAGTTTAGGATTATATCAACACAACAGGCCCGTACCTTGTGAAAGGGTGGAACTAATCAAAGAAAAAGAGGAACTAAAATACACCCCACCCGAGTTATTTTATCTGTAGAAAAGACTAATCTTTAGATTAAAGGGCAGTATGAGTGGAAATTTGTCTGGTTGTTGGTGCACAGGGAGGTTCGATTGACCCCACTGAACCCCCTTGCATATACGCGAGCTTGCGTTGGCCTGCATAACACCAGGATCTTTGACATGTTTGACTTGACCTCCTCTGAATTATGTTGATTTCATTAATTTTCTTCTTCAGTCTGCCACAGAGAATTCCCTCATCATTATAGATGAGTTGGGCAGGGGTACATCTACCTATGATGGATTTGGTTTAGCATGGGCTATATCAGAGTAAGTTATATTTGTGCAGATCTCCTTTTTCGTCAAATTTTGCCAGAATCTAACTTTGTTTCCTGGAGATATGCGGTTATCTTTTTTCATGGATTTATGAACCGAAGGAAGTAGAAATAAGCAGTATATTCGTAGCCATAATGACCTGTTCATAAAAGTTTTGAACCAATATCCAGACCAGAAATACTCATTTTGATTCTTAAAATGCATTTCATAGCACATGTATTTCTCGTTTATTTATCCATGAAAACATTTATTTGAATTGCTACCAAAAGAATCTGTAGAGAGTTGAGATGAATATTTCTGACTTTTTTTGAACATCTATGGTACAATGATGGGCTGACATTCTTTTGTCAGTCATGCAATGTTTGACAGAAGAATTACCTCCCTTATCCTATGCTGTAACATTATCACCATGCTAGTCCACTGCCACATAGGTAAATTTTCATGTTGCCATCCTTTCAACTCGAACTTCAGTTTTACTCGGACACACTTTTCCAGGTACCGATGAATATTAATTTCATCATGCTGATTAAAAAAATTATGGATCTGCTGTGACAATTCAATTTGTATCCCGTAATATATATCTTTCTTTTCTTCAGGCATATAGCCACGAAAATCAAGGCCTTCTGTTTGTTTGCCACCCACTTCCATGAGCTGACAGCACTGTCGGATGTTGTACGCACAGTTAATAATCTCCACGTGACCGCCCTCACAACCAATGACACACTCACACTGCTGTACAGGGTTAAACAAGGTAGATGATCACATATTCAGTATTAAGGATTCAGGATAATTAAGCCCATTGAAGTATGAATTTGAATCAGTTCCATATTTGGTTTACCATTTTTTCTCAAGATTTATTGCTTATAAATAAATCTGTTCGATAAATCACTAAAATTCAATGTCCTAAAGCCATCTAATATATTTTGTATCCCCCATGTGTAATATGTATACCGAAAAAAGTATTGGTCAGTGTATGTTTTCCGGAATATTTCCAATTGACATGATTGAAGTGGCTGGTATTTGTTGTGGTATACAAGCTATCCGTCATGGCTCGGATTTGACAGATGAACCATGACTTTGGATGATGCTTTTACTCAGGACTCTGCTGCCATTGGCCGAATCAAGTGATATAAATTGGGGAAGAAGGGTCAGACAACAGAATTTTCAAATTTACATTTCTGCTCAAGGTTTATTGTCCCCCAACGCCCGTGGGGCTAAAGGGGGACTATAGTATTGGGCCCCGTCCTTCCATCTATCTGTCCGACTTAGTTTGCACTCAATAACTTCTGAAAATCTGAATGGGTTCTTGTCATATTTGGTATGTGGGTAAATCCACTCAAGATCTCACTTGCGAAGGGATTGTTTTTCACTCCGATCTGCCTGTAGGTGGCACCACCTGAGGGCGAAGTTAAAATTTCATTTTCTGGACAAAAAGTTTTGAAAAACTGAACTGATTCTTTTCAAACTTGCCGTGGTATGTAGGAACCTCACCTAAAGATCTCGGTTGAGATTGTTTTTCACACTGATCTGCCTATAGGTGGCACCACCTGGGGGCCAAGTTACAATTTTGTTTCTGGACAATAACTTCTAAAAACCTGATCTGATTAGGACACATTCGGTGATTGTGGGTACCTTGCCGCTGGATTTCACTTGTGATTGCTCTCCATGCCGGGCACTGAACGCTATGATTCCAAGCCAAATCATTTTTTTCCAACATTGGGGGAATTCAACTGCTCAGGTTTCCATTAATATTGGAAATACTTGTCAAGAAAAGTTGGACTTGAATGAATTAATGTTATCTGTTGTAGGTGTGTGTGACCAGAGTTTTGGTATACATGTGGCTGAACTGGCTCATTTCCCCAAACATGTCATAGAGGTGAGATCATTGTAATCCGGGAATTAGTAGAATGCAGCATTTTGATTGGAAGACACCGTACATCTGTGAGAAGTTGGTGCCTGCTGGCAGGGGCATTAACTCTGCAGGGCTGTTCCTGGTAAAATTACATTAGGAGGGGATTATTCATTTCTGTGGTATATGTATGTTGAGTGGTAGCTCCCTCTATAATGGGCAATAATAGATGAATATGTACTCATTCTTTCAGCGATGGCAATTTGGTGAATCCTCTGAAACTTAGATCAGGAAGTGAATTTTGTCCAAGAAAAAAAATAATCTGGGACTAGATTTATTGGAATAGAAAGTTGACAAACTGTTGAAAAAAAACCCAACATGTTATTAGAATACTTAATCTCTTCTAAATGTAGTAGTGTTCATCTTTATTAGGTAGACTGATCAAAATTCGACTCCCAACTATTGCATAGTTGAATGTTGATACAGCTTCAAAAGTGTGATTGAATTGGACACAGGTAATATACCAGTTATCCAATCAGCTTCTGCATGGTAGCCTTGTCCATTTGTCCATCTAACCAATCAATGGACAAAAGTGGTAGTTCCCTTGTGTAACCTGCTCCTATAAGTTTGGTGTTATTCAGGGATGACTACGCAAGCCGTCCATTAATGAAGAATTTCCTGTACAATCTGAAACTGAATCTGTAGACTGTAGTTAGAGGTATGTAGAAGCTCTGTGTTCGAGTCTTACTGCCACCTCTGATCCACAAGAACTGAACAGTAGTATTAAAACCTGCCAAGTTTGTCAGTACAGATTTATGCTGTAGTATTACAGAGCTCCATCTTTGTCAATGAAACCCTGTGGGGTCCCAAGGATGACCTAGGATGTCGTTGTGCATACCCCGGTCATGGTGAGAATAGGCCTCAGTCCCTACGACAGATTGTCTGTGGGTTTCCTGGTGTAAAAATGGATTGGACCCTACCCGTGGGGTTCCCGGGTGTGAAAAGGAATAGGGCCCAAACGTCGTGATATGACTGAAAAAAAGTTGAAAGGGACATTAAACCCATTGTAATGAAGTGTTGCCTTGGTGGATATGACTGGAATATTTTCATGTTTCATTTTCAATATCCCATGACAGTTTGCCAAGGAGAAAGCGTCAGAATTAGAAGATTATCAGAGTGTCAGCATCACGGATACAGACCTGGCGGGGGAGGACGAACCTGCAGTCAAGAAACGAAAACTTGCCAAACAGGTGAGACGGAAATTCCAGTTTTGCAACAAGTAATGTTAAACTACAGCCCAGTTCTAAAATACTATTGAACTGCTCTGTATTTCCCATATTTTTCAATATTTTTTTTACAGTCTCCTATATTCTCCAGAATTTACAGTACGACCAGCAACTAAAGTCCCAGATTCGCATACTGAACGCGTACGATTCCCGTTAGCTCACACACTGCTTTTCGCATACGCATACGCGAAAGCTCGGCGTCAAGGAATTAAGTGGTTTCGTGTCATAATTTCAAGTGTCTCTATCTTTCCCGAAAGCTGTATCTTTCGCGAAAGATGTATCAGTAGTCAATAAAACGTCGCGAAATGTTGCCGTTTTGTGTAATTAAAGGTTTATGGGTTTGTCTGTGTTGATTTGTTTGCACCCGAGTTAAATTATGTCAAAATAATAATGGCGCGATCGAAAAAGAAATTGCGACAACAGAGTTTTGCCGCGGGTCTCGGTTCAAATCTTGTCACCTTACCGGCTTTTCTGAGCTTCTCAGCTGTTTTTACCGAATATCTGTGTGGATGTTTTTTTTGACGGAAATGGAAGACAAGTATTTGTCGTTTATGCAATAATTGTAGTACAATAGTTTTATGAATATATTTTTCTGTATTTTTCTCTATAATTTCTGCATGTTCATAGAATATACTTATATAGTCGTGGAAAGGAAGAAAACCTATCGGCTGGCTAATTTTGCAAGCCGTAATCATCTTCAGAAATTAGCGCATTTACTGTTTTCTTTCAAAATTACAAGATAATCAGGCTCTTCGTATCAAAGACAAAAAGCACATTCTAAACAGGTCATGAATCGTGGCTGTAAAAAGTAGCTCATTTCTGTTCGTTCTCGTGAATGTAAACGTGTGTAATAAATTACTTTGTCATGTCATCGGTCACATTCGCGGAGAACAGTTGGGTGAAAATGGCAACTTCTAATTACACAGATTTCCAACTTCAAAAAAATAACGAAGATCATTCATGAGATCGATCTTCATTATCCCCAGATTCACAGAGATATATGTTTCTTCTTTCTATTACAATCAACTCTATATTAGATCCAAAAACATAATTTTATATGCTCTAAAATTAAATTGGAATGAAATCTTTCGCGACGTCTTCACAAAGAGTGCTCTCGCCGAGATCCGCGTGCTGAAAAACAACCAGGTCAACTCTTCGGACATCAATTTCGCATTCCGGTTTTCTCGTGCAAAAAGTGAATGCTTTATGCAAGAATTTCTTTCATTCACTCTAGATCTGTATTCTATTTGTGTAACTTTCACAATATGATCCGTTATTATGGGGACTGTAAAACTGTTTGGGCGATATGAGAAAAAAAAAGTTATTCAAAATTGTTTAATAATATTTTTTATCAGAATATTTATCTTATATATTCCTCTGTGCTATTGGTAAAATTATCTTGCATCCTTCTCGTTTATTATCACATTAGACAAATTTTTGATGAGCTGATAATAATAATAATAATAATTTGAATAATGGCCTAATAAATACCGGTTCTTTTCTCATTGATATCTACATAAGCGACAGGTTTCCGCAACACGATTGTATTGAGGATGAAAAACTCCTTTTGGAATGTACCTTATATGCCTCGATGAGAACGAATCTTTTTTTTTATACCATCGAAGATAATATAGTATCTTCTCAACTATTTTTTACCCCTCAACCCATAGCGCTGTGGGGTCTTGTCGTTGCCATGTCCGTCCGTCCGTCCATCCGTCCGTCCGTCTCCAGTCGTCCGTCCATCCGTCAACATTTTCTTGTCCGCTGAATATCTCTAGATCTATGAAGTCGGGCCTGACCAAACTTTGGTGAGAGCTTCCTGAATGTTAACTTATGAAATGATTAGATTTTCAGATGGCTTTGATGATTTCATGATTTTTAATTATTGTCCCCCGCTATAGTAGGGGGGGGGACTTAGAAACACCGGTGTCCGTAATTCCGTAAGATTTTCTTGTCCGGACAATAACTCGTGAACGATTCGACCGATCAACTTCAAACTTGGGGTGTGCCTTGACATTGGCGAGAGGACGGTTGGGATTGTTTTTCAGCAATGTGCGTAATCCAATATGGCCGCCGTCAGCCATTTTGGATTATAAGCAGTCGGATCTTAGATTTTCTTGTCCGGACAATAACTCGTGAACGACTTAACCGATCAACTTCAACCTTGAGGTGTGCCTTGACATTGGTGAGAGGACGGTTGGGATTGTTTTTCAGCAATGTGCGTAATCTAATATGGCCGCCGTCAGCCATATTGGATTATAAGCAGTTGGATCTTAGATTTTCTTGTCCGGACAATAACTCGTGAACGATTTAACCAATCAACTTCAAACTTGGGGTGTGCCTTGACATTGGTGAGAGGACGGTTGAGATTGTTTTTCAGCAATGTGCGTAATCTAATATGGCCGCCGTCAACCATATTGGATTATAGGCAGTTGGATCTTGTCCGGACAATAACTCGACAACGATACAACCGATCTACTGTACTTCATATGTGGGGAGTGCCTTGACATAGTTGAGAGGAGGATTAGGATTGTTTTTCAAGGACGTGCTTAATCCAATATGGCCACCATCAGCCATACTGGATTTCATTGGATTTTAAGCAGTTTGATCTTGTCCGGACAATAACTGGACTACGATTTAACTGATCTACTTCAAACTTGGGGAGTGCCTTGCCATTGGTGAGAGGACGGTTGGGATTTTTTCAGCAATGTGCATAATCCAATATGGCCGCCGTCAGCCATATTGGATTATAAGCTGTTGGATCTTAGATTTTCTTGTCCGGATAATAACTCGTGAACGATTTAATCGATCAACTTCAAATTTGGGGTGTGCCTTGACATTGGTGAGAGGACAGTTGGGATTGTTTTTCAGCAATGTGCGTAATATAATATGGCCGCCGTCAGCCATATTGGATTATAAGCAGTTGGATCTTGTTCGGACAATAACTCGAGAACGATTCAACCGATCTACTTCATACCTGGGGAGTGCCTTGACATTGTTAATTGAGAGGAGGATTAGGATTGTTTTTCAAGGACGTGCTTAATCCAATATGGCCACCATCAGCCATACTGGATTTCATTGGATTTTAAGCAGTTTGATCTTGTCCGGACAATAGCTGGAGTACGATTCAACTGATCTACTTAAAACTTGGAGAGTCCCTTGACCTTGGTGAGAGGACAGTCATGTATTATGTTTATGGATGTGCATAATCCAATATGGGCGCCATCCGCTGTATTAGATTATGTTAAGCTCATCAGCGATATCTCCGTTTTCAAATCATACACTTCATCAATGATATGAGATATCATCGACCAAAAAAAAATCGACCATAGAGGTCCATGGCCCCCGCAGCAGCAGTGCCAGTTATGGTGGATGTAATCCA
>JAVTVY010047605.1:0-24484 GCA_036873755.1 Hanleya hanleyi | reverse complement strand
GTCGGGTGTCTTTTCCTTCGTAGTTCACCTCGTACCACACTTCATTGGCTCGCACGTTGTACCACGAGTAAGGGTATTGGATATCCACAAGGCCACATTCCCACCGGCCAGGTAAATGCAACGGTTGTGGTAATTGAGTCACATACTTGGCCACGGTGTTGTCAGGAAACACATCCAGCGAACTGTTACTGGGTAGGGTGAGGTAAAACATGGCGACTGAGCTGTCCTGCTGCTGCACCGGGTTTTAATAGGTGTTCCAGACCTTGGGTGGTTGTGTCCGGCGTCGTGTTCGTCGCGTTCACTTGCTACGTGTCACGGCTCTGGAGATGTGGGGTGTCTTGATCAAGGGTGGTTTTTTAAAGGCACGAAAATAAGGTGCCCGTTGTGGTGGTGGAGTTTTGGGGGGTGACTCCGGTTCCCAGTCGGATTCCCAAGGTTGTGGAATCTGTCGTGGTGCACGACTCGGCGATTGCTGGGTTTGCTGCATAAAGGCCCAGCGGTGGGGTTCCCCACCAATTCCTGTGGTACATGCATGTCTTTCAAGCCTTGAGCGAAGACCTTCCATCCTCGAGGATCCGTGTGCGATCTGCGTTTACGCATCAGGTCATTCACTAAATCCGTCATGTGGGTGCCGGAGACCACCTGATTCTGTACCAGGAGTTCGCCTTTATCATTCCAAGTCATGTTAGGACTCTGTTTCATCCGTTGTAATACCAGGCCAGCTTGTTTCTTGAACGATGCAGGTACACTCTTCAGCACTTCGTCTTCCACCCACTGTGGGGCTGTGGGTGGTACCCCTGGTAATGGCGGCCGTTGGAGCGGTGCTGAGGTCGGCGGTGTGTCGCGTGGTGGTGGTGGTGGTGGGGTAGAGAGGGTTTTGTATTGGTCCATGAACGTCATGTACCGTTGAAGGGTCTCATTGTACCGTTGTACTTTCTCACTGTCGCTTAACCCCGGTCTCTGTAAGATCTGTTGCATCTCTCCATCGAGGGTGTTTATGGTCTTCACCGTAGGTGGCACAGGGTAGGGCGATTGGAGGTTTTGAAGCAACCGAGGTTCGACGAGGACCATTGTTTTCGTGTGGTTCATTGTCGGCCGAAGAGTCCACCCAATACTGGACCCAACACGGAAGCGGCCAACGATGCTAAGATGGCCCCGAGAAAGCCGCCTTTATGTAACACCTTTTTCTTTGTGTTTGTGGGACCCGCTTATGGACTAGGGTTCGGAGACCTGTCTTATGCTTGGCCAACTTGGTCTTCTGAGCCGGAGTCAGTGGTACGTTGCCTTTTAACAGGTTGTACCCGATCTCGCACAGACAGCGTACAAGGTCAGGGTCCGCACTGCGTACAATGGTTCGGACCAACTCGGGTGGGGCCGTCTTCAATACACGGAGCGTTGGGGCGTGCTTCCGTACTCGCGCAGACATCATGTACAATTCAATGCCAGAAACCCACACCGATTTCCAATTTCCTGAATCAATTTTGCTCTTTAGAGTATTCCCCTCACACTCTGCAAAATGCACATGCTTCATTATTTCCTGAAAATGCAAGATGTAGGGTCTCATCTAATGAAGGTGGTCGGGGGTGGCTTGCTTGAGGTCGAAGAGCATATACCCGTGCTGAGGGGTTGTGGCATCTTTAAAGGCTTCCAACGCAAACGGTGTGCGGCCGGGATATATCTGTCTCGCCAAGTGCAGCAGTTGAGTGGTATCTCTCGGGTTTTTGAAGACCACCAGGTAGTGGGCATTTAAGCTGATGTCCCTATGTTCTTTGTTTTTACTGAACAGATTCTGCACAATGTAGATGATGCTGAGCCGTCGATGATGGCTGCCTTTGGTAAAGAGTTGGGTGACCCGCGCATCCGTCTCCGCCATGAGATCATCCAGAACCACCAAGGTGTCGGGTTCCAAATCGGCCAGGTTGGGTAGGCCTTCCACGAACGTGATGTGGGCATTGCTGCATACGCTTCCTGCCATTCTCCGTAACACCACACGACTCGGGCAATGGATGGGGTGATCATGCTGTCGGCGTGTTGAAGGAGCTTCCGGACGAAGTGCGTTTTGCCGGAGCCCGTCGGTCCTGCGATGAGACACGTGAAGGGATGCTGCCAACGGGGGTCCATGGTTCGAGGTGTATCCGTTGTCGTGGTAACCCGCTCTAGTAAATTTGGTACGAGTGAACTGGAGTGGTGGTGGGTACAACGTCGGTCGTCGTTGTCTGTTCACTGCGAGAGATGATGATGGTGGTGGTGGGTACAACGTGGGTGGTCGTCGTTGTCGGTTCACTGTGAGGGATGAAATCTGGTGGGTCTTGAGACGTAGTGGGTGTTCTGGGTGTAGGTGTAGAGCTTGGTGTGGAGCTGGACGTGGCTTGTACACGGGGTGTGGTGGTGGTGGTGACTGGGCTCGATACGACTGGTGCTACCTGTAGACCGGTTTCACTGATGGCTGGTGTTCTCAGTTGGTTAAGTAACGTACTGACATAGGCTACGTCGTAAAACACACCTCCGTACAACACACTCAGCAGGGTTAGCACTAGTACCACAAAGCCCACTTGCACTTTGCGCGTTTTGGAAGACGCTGTGTTCAGAGACGGTTGCACCGTGTTCATGGTCGGACGTGGAATGAAGGAGGACGGCAGTGGTGTCTGGTTTTATAGTCGTTTCACCTGGTTAGCCGCGACCCAGGAATTGAAAGAACTGGGCCAGCCTTGCCATTTCACGAAATGAAACAGTTTCCCACGTCGACGTTCCGTTTTCAAAATGTGCTCCACCGTGTAGTAGTCTTGCTGTGATTTTACGACAGGCTGTAATTCCGGCAACGTCCCTAGCAACGGTTCCCCTTGAAGATCTTCCAGTTCATAGACTCGCCGCTGTCGGGGTAGGCGCCGTTTAATCAGGAAGTGCTCATCGCTCCAGTCGGGCAAGTAACTTTTCTCGAACTGGCCCTTGACTTTACTGATCCGTACAGGGTCCCCGACCTTGAACACCGCCTTCGGTGCTCGTTGCGATGGCCTGGGGTACAACACACGGCGGACATGGGCTTCATTGCGTTGGGTCACGGTAATGGGGGCTCTCTCTATACTCCGATGATAGGCTCGATTGTAACCCCTCACCAGTTTCGGGAGAACATCGATGTACCGCCTTGTATTCTTGTAGGTGAAATATTTATACATACGGCCTTTGAATGTCCTGTTGAACCTCTCCACCACGGAAGCCTTGGTCTCGTTGTACGTATGGAAGAAAAACACCTTCTGGGCTTTCAGAAACTGTTGGAACGGTCTGTTGAGGAATTCCGTGCCTTCGTCGGTTTGCAAATACAAAGGTTTGCGCCCGGTCTCGAAGATGTCTTTGAACGCCGCTATGAGATTCGCCCCCGTTTTCGTCCGGATGGGTACCACCCACGCATACTTGGATAGGATATCGATGCACGTCAAGATATATCGATTCCCATCGTTGTGTTTGGCAAAGGCACTCATATCGACCAAATCCGCTTGCCACTGGGCATCTATTCCTCCCACGATGACCCGGTTCCGTAGAAAATGGCGACGGGCAGCTCGATGTAAGATATAGGTGTCTTGTTTTCTTAACCAATCTCGGACTTGAGCACGTTGTATCCCCTGGGGTTTGGCTGCTCGATAGAGAGCCGACAATGCACTATAGGCCGCCGGACTGTCGGGACTGTAGTATAAGTTATCCAACACCTTCTCCCAGCGCTTCATGGTGACACAATGATGATGGACCCTGGCTCTATCGTTTATTTATAACGGGTATATCTTGGGCCGGAGTTTCTTTCTCATTTTCTTCGTGGGCTTCCACAGTGGCCATGGTAAATGACCAGTCCAACTCGTCTGATGATCGCTTGATAAGCACTTCATCCACGTCTACCACGGCATCTTCCAATTCAGACCATAGATCAGGGTGAAGGGTAAAATGCACTGTACCTCCATCTAGCCGAGCCAATTGAGCAAAGAAAGGGCCGCGTCGGATGTACACATCGTGACACAAGTAGATGAGGTCGCCGTCCAGTTCACCAGACAACACCCGTTTGAATTTGGTCCAGCCCTCCCGGGACAGACGAATGTGAGCCGGGCACGGTTGTGTAGGGTCTGCATCACAGATGTCTCCCACCTCCTCCATGATATCGACCTTATCCGCATACACGTGCAGGAAAACCTCGGGGGTCAAGCTGAAATACGCCAGTACTATATGCTCCGTCATGGTCAGCACGTGAATGGTACCAGATTTCACTGTCTCTCGTATTTATAGGGAGAACCCCGTGAGATCAAAGGATCAGGTGGTCATGTCATTGGGCTGACTGAGTCTAGCCGGGTAACCAATGGCATCGTCGTCGGGTTCATGTAGTTGTTCATGGGGTTCAGCCAGCGTGTCCTCAATAGCACGAGCCCACCCCAACTGGTGTGATGATCGCTCGTCCGGTGTAAACAGCTGGTCCACAATAGGCACCACTTTCTCCAAGGCTGACCACAGATCGGGGTCTAGGGTGAAGCCTCGCGTAGCATCTGGGTAGCGGCCCAGGCGTAGGAAGAGTGAGGTACGGTATACGTAGATGGCATTGTCTATGTGGATGAGGTTTCCGTCGAGCTCGCCGCTCAACACCCGTTTAAATTTGGTCCAGCCGTCACGCTGTAGTGTCACCGTATTCGATATGGTCTCAGCGGGCGCCCAGCAAATATCTCCACGGTCTTCCACCGGGGTGACTTTATCTTCATAGACGTGTAACCCCACCTGGGGTGTAAGGGGCAGGATGGCTCGTAGGTCGGATGACATGCTTGCTCCAAATGTCGAACGGTGAATGACACACACTCTGTCTGACCCTGGTATTTATAGTGTCAATACCACAGCGCCAGGGTCAATAGGGCACAGGCTAGTATGAGGCCAACCAGCCGGTGCTGGTTCCGGCGTGAGCGCTCGTGGTCCATAGCCCGAGCATCAAGTATGGCTGTCATAGTCCAGTAGTGGTGAGTGATGGCACGCCTCTCCATCGAGTGCACTCTGTGGAGGATCGCTTCTGTGAACTCGTTCAGGATCTGGCGTCGTCCCTCGTTGTCGTCGCCATCTGCAAACATGGACCGGACCACTGCTCGGTAACCTGTGAATGAATTCACCGCGGTGGCATGCTGTAAAATGCGAGTCGCACAGGGCTGGATCTCCGTCATGGCTCTGCAACCGTAGAAATGAAAGTGTGGGATCCAGAGAGACGTGTTTTATAGACCAGATGTAGCTCTACGGGTGTAGTCCGTGATACGTACTATTCTGATGGGTTAGTCCAAAAAAGGGAGCAACAACAACAACACAGATTACAGGTCAATCCTTTTTATTATGCGTGAACATCATAGGAATGCATGTACTGACCTGTCTGTGTGGGTTTCCCACAATGGCGTTCACCTTCGTGTCTTTTCGGGTACGTCCGTGTCTTTTCGTTAAAGTCCGTGTATTTTCGGTAAAGTCCGTGTCTTTTCGGATCGGTGACGTCCGTGTCTATCATCCGGGTACTTCGCGTCTGCGCAATGCGGCTCAGTCGTACACCAGTACACCAGTCTCGATCCTCCACTTGGGGTAGAGTGTGCTAAAAATAGATTACCAGCTAGCGTGCTATAAAGGGAAGCGGCCTTGCCATTTCATCAGACACTCTATCAACCACCAAGATGTTCACTTGCACAACTTGCCAGAAGCAGTTTACTCGTCTAGATAATTTACGACGCCACGAGTCCTCCACCCACAACGATGCACGGTATACTTGTATAACCTGCGCACGGTCATTTAATCGGGAGGATGATTTACTGCGCCACGAACGCTCATTCCACGAGGGTGCGACGGAACAATGTAAGGATTGTGGTGAACTCTTCAAACGACGCAGTCAGTTGAGACGGCATCAGCGTTTGATTCATGTCCCGTCTCCACGGTTTGGGCGACAACTTCCTACTGAAGAGGAGCCGCGGAAGGTGAGACCCAGTGAAGATAAGCCCGGGGAGACGAACGCCATTGGTGATGCGATCACGGAGAGCCCGCCTATACCCACAGTTCAGAAGAGCCTAGATATCCAGCCAGTCCCTAGCATTGCTGTTGCCAGTCATACGCCTGACGACATCGGACATTTTCTGGAAGATGCAGTGGATATTCCCAGCGATCTGTTACAGGACGCCCATCCAGTGAATGACATCGATCGGCGCCAATGGCCCATGATACGGCACATTTTCCACCGTGATCGCGGAAGCCATCGCGGAAGCGGAAGCTACGTGGAAGCCATCTTCAAAGATCAAACTACGGCCTTCAAATTGAATGTTGCTTTCGGGTACATCTAACGTCACAAAAAGACGGACCAGTTACGGTATTATTATGCCAGTAATAACAGCCATGTGTTTGACCAACCGCTCACCATCATTAACCGGAGGTCACTAGAGACGATGCTGGAGATACTGGACACCGTGGAACCCTTGAGATGGGCACATCGTCAACGCCCCAACATACAATGGGTCGTAGAGAAGGTCACCAATGCCACGTTCTTCCTTACCAAGCTGACCGACCACCGCCATCGGTTGAATGCGTCACCCGCGCACTGATGAATACCATAAGATGCCGCACATAGTCTCTATGTCTACATGCTGATCGTTGACTTGAGCTCAGTAAACACTTGTACATAATGTGACGGTGCGCTAAATAATAAAACATGGTGTTTGATATTTCAATTTGTTTTGCTGTGAACATACTAAACATACCCAGGGCGGCTCCCCCAGCCTGGGTATGATGTAACATTGGGGATAATAAACTGTATAAACCTTGCTGAACTTGTTGTTATTCATGACAACCGCTTTCCGCTATACTTGGATGAAATATATACAGAATTCCCTGTCTGCGCATGCGCAGAATGGTGACAACGGCCAAGCCACTAGTCCAGTCCGATGCCCCTTCACGAATGCTTCACATGGATACCTCATACAACTCCACTGGACCATTAGGGACTCCCCTAGCTCCAAAACGTCTATTTCCATACCCTTGGGCCACCGCGCATGCGCAGAATGACGATAGTTCAACCCCACACGCAGCCCATCAGATGCCCCTTCACGAATGTTTCACTTTGATACCTCACTCGACCCCATTGGACCATTCGTGGCTCCCCTAGCTCCAACACGTCTAGCGGGACCCATACAGGGTCCAGTTTTCGACACTAGGTGACCACATCCCGACAAAATGGCCAGTTTTCGACACCGGATGTGCCGCCATCTTGAACATACGTGCCGCCATCTTGGATATGTCCCATAATGCACCGGGTCAAAATACTCGCTTCTGATTGGACGAGAGCTCCGTGGCGGATTTGAAATACTCGCTTCTGATTGGACGAGAGCTCCGCATTGCATCTGCGCATGCGCAGAATGATATTCCTACCGCACACCCAACCCATTAGATGCCCCTTCACCTAAGCTTCACTTTGATACCTCACTCGACCCCATTGGATCATTAGGGACTCCCCTACATCCCAAAACGTCGATGCGCATGCGCAGAATGGTGACAACACCCGAGCCGCTAGTCCAGTCAGATGCCCCTTCACGAATGCTTCACTTTGATACCTGACTCGACCCCATTGGACCACTAGTAACTCCCCTAGCTCCAAAACGGCTATTTCCATACCCTTGGGCCACCGCGCATGCGCAGAATGGTGACAACGCACGAGCCCCTAGTCCAGTCAGATGCCCCTTGGCGAATGCTTCACTTTGATACCTCACTCGACCCCACTGGACCATGAGTAGCTCCCCTAGCTCCAACACGGCTATTTTCATACCCTTGGGCCACCGCGCATGCGCAGAATGACGCTATTTCAACCCACTAGTCCAGTCAGATGCCCCTTCACATAAGCTTCACTTTGATACCTCACTCGACCCCACCGGACCATTATTGGCTTCGCTAGCTCCAAAATGTCTATTTCCATACCCTTGGACCACCGCGCATGCGCAGAATGACGCTATTTCAACCCCACACCCAGCCCATCAGATGCCCCCTCACCTAGGCTTCACTTTGATACCTCACTCGACCCCACTGGACCAGTAGTAACTCCCCTAGCTCCAACACGGCTATTTCCATACCCTTGGGCCACCGCGCATGCGCAGAATGACGCTAGTTCAACCCCACACCCAGCCCATCAGATGCCCCCTCACCTAAGCTTCACATTGATACATCACTCGACCCCACTGGACCAGTAGTAACTCCCCTAGCTCCAAACACGGCTATTTCCATATCCTTGGTCCACACGAGTTGTCTCCCTTGCGTCAATGTGTGCAGATGGCGCTACGGTCGACGCCGTGATGGGGAAAGGGCGTCCCCGCACCATCCTGGAGCCGCCATTTTGTTTGTTGTTTTCTTGCGGAGATACACCGGACAATAAACACTCGACCCTAGGGTGGTACAGATGCTAGACTGATCCTATTAACATGGTACAACACCTATAGATTATGTTTATTACTAGGACGTCAGCGAAATACTAGTACCCATCCTCCGCATGGCATTTATTCTGTGAAAACACCCATGACATGACTGAAAAGAGCCTCACTCGGCTCAATCGGACCATGCAGCGTATTTGTAGTCTAGGGACTACTTTTCCTCCGCGGAAGCTTTCTTCCGCGACCGCATCACAGACAAACCGCATCACCGCGGAGGAATACAAAGGTTACAGGTTGCCGGAACTATAGTTGTGATCGTCATGGGAAACCCCCACTGGGGAATCCCTCGACCCTCCGCACTTCCTCCGCAAATCTGCGCAGAAACACCTGCGCACAATGTCGCTGTGACGTCACAAAAAGTTCTGCGCATGCGCAGTGATGCGCTAACGCGTCTATCTGCTCTTTACCTACTACTCCAGTATGTATTCCCAGTATGGTGCGTGTATTCCCAAGGTGCAACTGTCAGCATATATTTTAACACTTTTACATATAGTACCCAGATCTATGAACTCTCTCCGGGAAACACGTAGAGCAAATCTATTATAACATCTGATATCAACAACATATAATTTTGACAATATAACAGCAGTTTGGTTTGAGAAAAATATATAGATTTGGTATATTTATATACATACTCTCGAATCTGGTTGGTTTACATAAGTTACATGGTGTGTATGATGCGATAACACACGGGACAGTCCGACTCAGTTCGAAATTTTGAGATTTCATTGTCAGTCTATGATCGATATTCATTCTAATGTTTCATCTGCCTTCGGTAGGGTTATGGATTCAAACTTTACCTTAAATTGTGACGAATGTTAGCGTGATTCATGTTTTACCGTAATACGAGTCATTCAACGATTGGTCATAATCAAGGATTCATAATATCAACTAATGTTACTACATTGTCCTTATTTGGACTGTAAGATACCACCATATTAACAGTAGCATCCTACAGTACCCATACAAAGCGATCAAATATGTTAGGCCTGTCGCACAGTATTCCCCAACCATTAACCCTACCTGGCCTGGGGGGGGGGGGGAGTCCAAAATGGTCAAAAATACCAAACGTTCTGCGCTATCTCCGGAATGACAAAAAATGGAGAGCTGAAACTCCAAGATTTTATAGTTTATCATATTGGGGTCATTTTGAGTCTATTTGCATAACCCCCGAGCAGAGGATCATGAGTAAATTCAAGATGGCGGCCACGTGGGGGTACCAGAAAAGTTATGTTTTTGCCATATTTCTTCAAAATTTTCTGCTTTTCCGCGATGAAAAGTGAGCAAAGCCTATCTCATTTCACATCACATTAATATTTACCAATTTATCATGCAGTTTTTGCGGAGAAATTACATAAATAAAAAAATCGGAAAATCTGACCGAAAAATCGACCAAAAAATGCCGTTTTTGAAAATGACGTCACCGTGACGTCACCAGCTTGGATTTGGTCACATTCTCTGCTAGAGCTTGTCCCAAGGGTATAGTGCGGTAAGTTTCAGCCCCCTAGCTCAAGGGGTAAGAAAAATAATTTCGCCCCTCCCCAGGCCACGACAGATCCTAAAAAGCCCAGGCCAGATAGGGTTAAACTGTTTTTTTTTTTTATTAGACTGGAACGAAGTTGAACTCGCAACACTGTTAAATATGTAATACGAGACATGATGGAATACCATCCGGATACCTTTACATATTCGCTGGTACAACCACGTATATATAAGAATATTTCTTATAGTATATAGTATACCTATACAGTCATACTAATGATATATCAGAAAGAACGGAAAAAAGAAAATACGGTTTTGGTCTATCAGAAAACTCGGCATATAAGTATCCATGCAACCATGAAAGGCACTTCAGATGTTTACAAAAACCGAGTTCACGCCTTCTGTATATTTCTGTGGTCGGTGGGAGAATTGGTCAGATACACGAGTTGGGACATTGTTCATTGGTCAGATACACGAGCTGGGAGATTGTTCCGTGAATGTAAACATTTATTACAATAACATACTTTAAAACTTGTTGGTAATCTGAAATTTAACGATAGTCAATAAAATATCCAAAGTACACTTATGTCGTGTACGGCAACTAAAGCCCTAATTTGATATCAAAGCGAATAAGAAATAGTATGTGATGATAAGGCTATAAAACTGAAACTTATACGAGAAAACCATTTGAGCAAATACAGGTCATATGGTGATTATTGAGATGACCTGTGGTATAATTGATTGTGTATCAATGACAAAATCAGTTTCTGCTTACTCGGACCAAAGCCTCTTAACGAGGAGTCGTGACATGTAACAAGACACAGCCGTCGTTGAAAGTAACTGTATTTGTGAACGAAATATTAGTTTATTTAAAAAGAACGACTCCAGACAAAATCTTTTAACTCTTGTTATTTTGATCAAGTGTTTATTCCATATTGGATTAATTGAGTCAAACATAAATTCAAACGTGCTAACAAGTGATATTGTTAAAACTGCTCTCTCAATTTAACGTTTAAAAGCAAAGTGTTTAGAATCCTTTGACCAGATCAACATTTTTGTTACGATATACTATATTATTATTATTTTTACAATAATAACTTGATTCGGAGTTCATTCCATTTTTTTTCTCTTTAATAAGAAAATTTAGGTTATTTTTGGCTGCTATAGTGATATATATTAAAGCACACTGTTTTCTGAAGAGAACGAAAAATACATGCCGATCTATTCTCAGCATGAACATACCACACTAACACATTCCATATATTTTAATCACAGAATATCGCCGTGATTGTAATTGTCGGGTAACATCGTTTTGAGAACACGTGGTGGTAGGCCCCGCCCACTCTTCTTCCCATAGTACATCATCCAATAGATAGAATTGTTGTTGACATCATTCAGCACGATCAGATCAATAGCGGGAGGGCAACCATCCAATCGTCATTTTCGTAGGTTATGCCACATGGCGATTGGTTTCCTGAGTGACGTCATCATCTGGTTCCAATGGGATACTTCCGTTCCGGATGTATCAGCTCCAACAATCACGTGGTCTAACGATGGCGTCCGGTTGTCCGGTAAGAACTCTGCGACGGTGATTCGCAGTTGAACCGTCTACATAAAAGAGGGATATATTTATTTCACGTCAGATAATTATTTCTAAGACTTAAGAATTATATGTCTTCTTCTTGCTGGATTATGGACGCGGATATTCTCTAATGGACGACGGCTGGATTATGAATGACGGACTAGACGCTTGTAATTATCTAGCTTTTTGGGAGAACAAGATATACACAAAACATTCAGAATATCTTACGGATTCATTTCTAGAACTGTGACATCATTTATACATTCTGGGAGAGCTTGATCCGAAGATATAGTGTATCAGGTTCAATTCCCCCTAACCCACTGATTAAAAAAAACTAAGGGCCTCAAAATGCCGTGACCTAATATGGTAACAAAGCCACAAACATATATGATATAGAAGTTTTGAATGGCTAACAATCTAAGGATATATACAAACCTGTAGTACAGTGGCTGGCATAGAGAAAATCATGGCCTCGTTAAATATAGGGTTGTGCTCTCCTCTCTTGACGGACGTCTTCTTCTTGCTGATATTCTTGCCACTCTGCAGCAGATAGACTTTCACGAAAGGATCTATATAAAGAACATAGGATGCTGGGTATAAGTACATTGTCGTAGAGACTGCATGGGTACAGCTGAAGCCAGTCGGTGTTAAAGGGCCAGTCAACTCTGGGACAAAGAGGTAAAACAGGTGACCATTGCGACAAATACTACTGATAGACTAGGTACAGGGATGTACAAGTTTTTCAATATCTATCGAGTCTCAGAGAGAGGACTTGTGGATGTCATCACCGCCCCAAGCATCATGATTCTGTCAACCGTTTCATCAATTACCGGATAAGCAGATAAAATAGGCAAGATTGTGCTATTTTTCACACAAGTCTAAGGGCCCATTATCAGTTCCCCTCGATGGCCCATTCGGATTATACTGGCTGACCCTACATGTCAGTACACCCGAGAGGGGCTTGCTTGTCATAATTCCTAACCTGTGTGTCTAAATATGGCGAATTATACCTTAACTTGTTTAATAGAATGTATGGATATCAGACAGCAGCATTGAGGTAAATAGCTTGTGTCCTGTTGAATTTGTCGAGGAAACAATTGAAAAAAAATAGCAATTGCCGCTGTAACTTAATCTACTTTGGCTTCAGGTACATTTTCTCTTTTAGTTTTAAAAGTTACAGCACCATGTACATGCAGATGGAATTAAAACTGCCCACTTGTGTCCGGAGTAAAACAACGTATTGCTGGTATCATTTGAAACGTTCTGTATTGGACTTTTGTACTCAGTTGGTGAGATACGTTAGAGGTTGGAAAAATTGAAGTCTGGCGACTGAAAAGCAACCATATGACTTCACAGGGAAGCCTTCCTCGGCACTTCACATTCAGACTAGAATACGATGGATTCTAAGACTTAACATTTGCTTCTGTTCATGTGAAATCTATGGAGGAACCATAGCCTTTAACGCAGGCTTAAACCTACCAGGCTTGAGGGACCCTTATAACCCCCCTACCAAACTCTCTCCCTATCTCGGGATTGAGAAAAAAAAAATGAAAGCTGATCATCCGCGACTTTTTAATTTATCATATTGGGGTCATCTGGTGCCTATTTGCATCCCTCCCGGAGTGAAGGATCATGGGTAAATTCAAGATGATGATGTTTACGTCATTTTTCTTCAAAAGTCATGCTTTTCTTCAAGGAAAATTGGGTCAAATATATTCTTTATTTCAAATCAGACTATTATTTACTAAGTTATCGTGGTTTTGGCGGAGGAAAAACATAAATAAAAAATAGAAAAATTTGACGGAAAATCGACCAAAAATGTCTATTTTGCTGATGACGTCACTGTGACGTCATTAAGGCGGCCATCTTCAATTTTTTGCATTTTCTTCTGGAGCTTTACCCAAGGGTATAGTGTGGTAAGTTTCAGCCCCATAGCTCAAGAGAAAAGAAAAATATTTAGCCCCCCCAAAGGGCTGGTCTGCCCCCCCCCCCCAAAAGTCCAGGGCAGATAGGGTTGAGCGGAATTAGATACGCTAGTTTAGGAGCTGTGTTGACAGATCAGCTCAAACTCTGTAAATATGAGGACCAAAAAGCCGAGAACAACTGGACAGCGTGAGCGTGTTAATCCAACCTCACACATTCGGGGTTGTCCGCGTTTGTTTGGAGAAAAATGTCCAAAACTAGCCCACTTAATTGCTTAACCGATCCTGCACCACTGGTAGTTTTTTTTGGGTCGTAGTCCAGCCAAATTAAGGCACCCGAAGTGTTGGACAGATTGTATGATACCATTTTTCAAACAGATTGTCCAGACATTACCTGGTGAACTTTTGATTTTGGCGAGCAAAACAATTACAAATGTCATTAGAAAATCGCTAGAACTTGACTTCCGCTTCAGGCACATTCGTATCATATAGTTCTCCAGATTTCACAGTAATTTTAAATTACACTAAAATGCCTTCACATGTACAAAAATACCCTCTCTCTCCTCAGCCCCTTTATTTGGCAGAATCCGATAAAATCGTACACAATGGACTAAAATGTGTAAAAGCAATAAAACCACTCTTGTAAAATCAATGCAGCACATCTAACATTAGTAATTGGTGGTTGTTCCCATTTCTTCAGAGACAAGCACCTTGTCAGTTGACAGTGAACACAAAAATCAACAAACAGTTGATTGAGTTGACAACTGGTGGACCGTATGGCAGTATTTTGCTTCTATCCGCCCAAGTGTAGAGGGCGGGACGGGGGAGAGTGCAACCTGCGTCAGTCCCGGTTGAATAAGGAGTCCTTGGATGATTCGACCTCCTGTCGCCAGTGGGTTTGTGATTTCAACTAAGATATTTAAACGTAATGGCTGGCAGTCACGATACCATTGGACATCGAAAAATTGCAGTACCCCGGGATTGGAGCAGGTTGTATATGACATGAATTTAAGACCAAGGCACAAGATCGATGTAAAGGAGTATTGGACGATAGGTGGCTTTCTGTCTGTGAGAAGTTTATTCAAAGCTAATTCTCTAGAAATGATGCTTGATAGGACGATACATGGAAGGGGTTGAAGGCCTGGCGTGAAGGAGCAACGCTGTCAACCATGGGTTTACGTGGAAGGATGACTACCCTATTCGACCTTCAGCTAAGCTGATCAAAGAAAGCTACTTTGGCTGGGTATTGTCACAGTGGTTGGCAAATGGGGCTTCCCCTTATTTTAAAGTTACCCGGCCCGCTAGAGCAAATTCCAAAACTTGTTTGTGCCCCAGATAAGGGAATAAGCATTCTCGCACAGAGAAGCCAATTGCATACCCGTTAGGGGTAATTGTGGCTTTTGCGACAATGGCAAACTTTTGTCAGTTAAAATTAGCTTGATCTTAAGCTGAACAGCTATTTTCTAAGGAATTGTCTCGCCTCCACTGGCCAAATTAGGCCAGTCCCCTCCAAAACAGAAGCAAAAGGGTTGTGGGAAGTTGATGCTGGGTCGACCTCGGGCCTAACAGACTAGTCTTTTGTGTTAAATGCCGTCAATTTCATCTGACGACGATACAGCTCACCAATCCCCAGTGTACGAGTTGTCACAGCGACACAGCTCACCAATTACCAATATACGAGTTGTCAGAGCATTTCCATCATAGCTCTCTAGATTTGTATCTAATACCACTTATGCCGGTGCTAGGGGCCGTATGGTCATGTCATCCAAGTTGCCGCATGAACAGGTACAATAAAAGCGTACCTGAGATACAACACATATCACGAATCGTTAGATTCTTGGTATGTGCTTTAGAATAGGTTAACCAGAAGACTATACTGTGATGTCATGTGGTTCTGTCAGTATGTCGGCACCTCTTTCCATTTCCCTTATATGCGTTGTAATCATGATAATCACATCCGTTGGACAGACTGGGCAATGTTGTTGGCTCGCCGTCTTGGCATTCTGTATCATCGTCATTTTCCTCAATGTGGACAATCATAAAAATGCCACTTTTGTCCTAAAGTGATGGCATAAGGGTCAGACCCGCAAAGCACTCTTTCTGAGATACTTTTTTTTTATAAAATGAAGCTATGAACAAGGCAAAGTCAAAAACCAACACTTTGAACGTGGATAATAGCGTGGGAATTTCATGAACGAGAGGAAACTCCATAAATGCACGCGCGTCCTTTTCGTCTTGGGATATGATTGATGGAACATAACACTGACCACCTTATACTTTTCGAGCTGATGAACAAATCTTCGGCTCGTGAAAGTTTGAAAGAGCTGTTAAAATTATCTCTGGAGTTAAAATTGAAGTTCAGTGAATCCAAGCATATTGAAACTGTAGCTTAATTTACAAGGACAATTATGCTTTGTGTGCTCTACATGGATTGAACTGTTTGGTTTAATTAATCATCCTGAACACTTTGCTGCTCAAAGATAAGTGTTTTGCACATGAAACTTTGGTTCAATCTCACGAATGTTCGGTTCATGAGACGGCGTTTTGTTGGATGTAATTTGCACATCGACAGACGCAAGGCTTCTGATGGCGTCATAATGTCATTTTAAAGAATGTGTGACGTTTACATAAGAAAGCTCTTGTGTATGAGACGGTAAACAAGCCATTTTGCAATCCAAAACCTGTAGATTCAGTTTTTTCTTAGAGTTTACATGTTGAAATATCGACCTTGTTTTGTGGTCGATTAAAGTATGCTCCCTGGTCCATTTTTTGTATTTTTGAGTCATTTGAAGCGAGTTTTCTCTAGGTTCATTCAAAGTTCTTTATATATTGCGCAAAAATATAATTTTAGTTGGAGGTGTCATTTTGATCCAAAAGGAAATCTTCCCTATGATTTCTCAAAGAATACCTGAATGGGCCAGTGAAAAATAAAAATACAACATTTTGATCAGTCATACATCCATTTTAATGCAACTGACCATCACAAATTCTTCACAGAAATCACGAAAAATATTATTTTGCAGACTGAAAATTAAACAAATCCGTCACACACAAAGTAGCTGTATCTATGTACACGTCACATATCCCTTCTGTATTTGTAGACTTTACCCACGCGAATACAGCTCATTAAATCTAATGCCAAACCCTGAAGAACGAAAACACAAAAATATATAATTTTATTAATACACCCTCATGGGGCCATTTTGAAATTAAACCAAGATGACTTGCGTCAAAGATTACTTACATCTGCCATAAATTACCTCACTATGAACAGATTTCAGGTAATAATTTTCAGATCTTACTTTCAGCGATGATGAAAGTTTAAGCAACAGTGGAAGATCAAAAGAAGAGCCGACCCTTCCCCCCATGCCTGTTCCCTTTCTCACTCAACCCACTCCAGCTAGGACTAAACAGTTGCCAGATTAACCGGAATGCATTACTAGTAAATGAATGCGATTTTCAGGCAATACAATGGCAGCGGTAATATTTTTTCTGGACAGTTTGAACTCATGCAAAATGATAAATAGGCTATTAAAATTTCCCCGATTCTATCCATGTCAGCAAATATTGGGGTAGGGGGAAAGGCTTTCGGTGAAATAACCGAAAATAAACTCACAAATGAGGCATACTGTAGATCAGCTTACTCCATGCATGTGCAAGCAGACGTGGAATCATTGTCAAGCACCTAATAATATTATTCCTACGAAGTAGGCTACAGATCGCAAATTGTCCGGTAATGAGTGAGTGAGTCCATCCGAATCCTTTCGTCGGCAAAATAAGGAGAACCGTTGACATTAGAACCTTGATTTGTGGCATGAACGTGCATTAGGGCATTGTTACCAGCAAGTTCTGATCTGAAATAATTCTGATTAAAATTAGATTGATAATTAACACTTCAGTATATTGTTATAGATATATGTGAACTGTAGCCTTTAACGTGTATCCTATTTAACATCCAAACATTTCATCATTGACCACACCAGCTAGGCTTCAAATTCAGGTCAAATTACCCACGGCTAAAAATACCCTGTCATTGATCCACATGCCACATGGCCCTATTACTGAGGTTAATCTTGCTAAACCATATCATTGAAATAATATAGCAGAAAACATTGATGTGAGTTATGATATGTACACTATGACCAAAGACATGTTCATAATGTCCTAATCGCATAGTTAGGACAATCATTACTTTGCATCAGAGAGTGTGTGACTTGGATTCAAGGGTTAAGACTTTGGAGGGAAATACAATTTTGACAGCAGAAATATTACCCCGCCATTTGCAGATTAGAGCGATAAAACAGGGTAGGCTAAATGGACCCTTTTCAATGCAGTATTTCTTGGCATGGATGTGAAAATATCACACTTGGATATAATCTGAACAAAAAATTACATGTGTAAACAAAATATGTCTGAATTTCTCTTGTCATTTCAAATCTTGATCCATTTTGATTCCTTGATTAGGGGATACAGAATCACTGCCACGGAGTGTGCTGGTGTGTCACAGCAATGCAATTCCGATTCACACAACGAAACTGAGGTGGTTTAAGGTTTATCAATGAAGAAAATCACCGATCAACCGCCATAGAATATAATGTGAAACAAGAAAACCGGAATAGTACATTCATCAGATTGCCGATACCCAAAATGTGTTGTCTCATATATCTAGATAACAACGTGATGTAGAGACGCTATTTATTCGTCTTTGTACCGGTTATGCTCAGGAGAATGACATAGAATCATTATTATCTTGTGCAGAGAAGGTGTTGGTCTTGAGTTGAATTACCGTAAACTACATAAATGCTACCTTTCTACTATAGTACTATATATAAAAATATGTTGTATTGTTGGGAAAATAATGTGATTCAAAACGTTGTTTTGATCCTGGACAAGGGCACTGAAAACCATTAAAGAGATGTAAATGTATTTTCACACGTAAAGCTTGAAATCTACTGAACCTATATTATTCAATCTGTTTCCTTTAATTAAAAAATTGTAGAATTAAATCGGCGATCGTTATTTATTTTGGAATGAAGGCGCATTAGGAGACTGTTACCAACAAGTTCTGAGCTGACCTACTTTTGGTGAAAATTTCTGGTGATTTTTGATGAACATCACTGGCGATTCTGACTTGGGCGGTGCCCATCTTAATATATAGGCAGGATTTCAACTGGGGGTGGGGATTTCCAAGAGTTCAGTTCGCGAGTCCTAATGCCTACTGTACTTCGTAGGTCCTGTGACGCTAGTCACACTGCTCATGTTTAGAAACCACAGGGCAAATGTGCTGAAAAGAGGATCGGACTGCTGCGATTTTCGCACATTTTAATCATTCGCTCGGCAAGTCAACAGTTCAACACCTAACACCAACATTTTAAATCATCTGGTAATTCAATTGGGCACATACGTTTTGACATTATAGCTAAAAACCGCTGAACGGGCGTATGAGCTTGTATGGTAGGTAATCTATTATATCGCACAGGCCACCAGAGGAGACTGATCAAATTGGTACTATATTCCTACGAAGTAGGCTACAGATCGCAAATTGTCCGGTAATGAGTCAGTCAGTCAGTCAGTCAGTCCATCCGAATCCTTTCGTCGGCAAAATAAGGAGAACCGTTGACATTAGAACCTTGGTTTTTGGCATGAACGTGCATTAGGGCATTGTTACGAGCAAGTTCTGAGTTGACCGAATTCTGATTAAAATTTGATTTATAATTATTTTTTTTTATTATTTATTGATGGCTCAGCGAGTAAACTGTCATGCCCATCGGGAAGCCCTGGCTGTATGTTTCACTGTATACACAGTAGTGGGATATGCCATCCGTAATTGTTTTTATGAAATGGGAAATGCTAATTTTCCATCATTTGTTAGTGCATTTATCTACACCGCTATGCCAGCCTTAATACACACACTTCAGTATATTGTTATAGATACATGTAAACTGTGGCCTTTAACGTGTATCCTATTTCACATCCAAACATTTCATCACTGACCACAGCAGGCTTCAAATTCAGGTCAGATTACCCACTGATGGTGAAATATCCTACATCAACCAATTAAGTCACCCTGGTGCAATAACCCAGCAGAAGAAAGAAAGATGTGGTATCATCCTTCAGATTAGTCTGTGTGAGCGACAATGATAACAGTTTACTGAGGGCGAAACAAAGCCATGACGGCATGTTTAAAGGGTCTTCTTTTGGTAGAATTTAACTAGATAAAGTAACTTTGATCATGATGTGGAAATATGATAACTTGAGTTTTTTTTGTACCTCTTGAATATTGACTAGGCCTATATATCACACTTGGATATAATTTAAACAAAAAATTACATGTGTAAACAAAATATTTTTCTTGTCATTTCAAATCTTGATCCATTTTGATTCCTTGATTAGGGGATACAGAATCACTGCCACGGAGTGTGTTGGTGTGTCACAGCAATGCAATTCCGATTCACACAACGAAGCTGAGGTGGTTTAACGTTTATCAATGAAGAAAATCACCGATTAACCGCCATAGAATATAATGTGAAACAAGAAAACCGGAATAGTACATTCATCAGATTGCCGATACCCAAAATGTGTTGTCTCATATAGCAAGCTAACAACGTGATGTAGAGACGCTATTTATTCGTCTTTATACCGGTTATGCTCAGGAGAATGACATAGAATCATTATTATCTTGTGCAGAGAAGGTGTTGGTCTTGAGTTGAACTACCGTAAACTACATAAATGCAACCTTTCTACTATAGTACTATATATAAAAATATGTTGTATTGTTGGGAAAATAATGTGATTCAAAACGTTGTTTTGATCCTGGGCAAGGGCACTGAAAACCATTAAAGAGATGTAAATGTATTTTCACACGTAAAGCTTGAAATCTACTGAACCTTTATTATTCAATCTGTTTCCTTTAGTTAAAAAATTGCAAAATTAAATCGGCGATCGTTATTTAATTTTGGAATGAAGGCGCATTAGAAGACTGTTACCAACAAGTTCTGAGCTGACCTACTTTTGATGAAAATTCCTGGTGATTTTTGATGAAAATCACTGGCGATTCTGACTTGGGCGGTGCCCATCTTAATATAGGCAGGATTTCAACTGGGGTGGGGATTTCCAAGAGTTCAGTTCGCGTTCGAGTCCTAATGCCTACTCTACTTCGTAGGTCCTGTGACGTTAGTCACACTGCTCATGTTATATTAGTGTACACGAATAATGTGTTTACTAATCCAGCAATTCAAAGGGACAGAAAGGCGCTTGTTTTTCTGATGATTCTGGTTCTCGTCATCATCGAGTGAACTTTGTTCGATTATATTGCCCTAAATAATATTGAACGTTATTGAGTATGGAATGGCGTGTATTCGTCTGATCAATGGCTATTGTGTGGCAAATTTACAATGTCTGGTTGTCACCGGGCGATGATAAATCGAACTTAATTAAGACAACACGTCTGTGAATACCTCCTGCTTCCTTTTCCTCGTGCCATTTCAGGTTCCTCGCCTTCACAATTACGATTGTTAATCTCTCAGCGGTTGGCAAATAACTCAGAGAAAATAAGATGTCGCCATATTCTGTGTGGGTCTGGAAAGCAAAAGGAGAAAAAACGCGATTATTCACGCCTATTGATAGAAAATAGATCATTTAGTCGATTTGTTTGCCTGGTGGTCTGTAAATTCATTTCCTCTCCATATATGGTCACAAAATAAAGCCCATGAAGATTATCAGAGACGTAGAGCAA
Source organism: Hanleya hanleyi (assembly GCA_036873755.1). Taxonomy (NCBI): domain Eukaryota; kingdom Metazoa; phylum Mollusca; class Polyplacophora; order Lepidopleurida; family Hanleyidae; genus Hanleya; species Hanleya hanleyi. The sequence goes on along the minus strand of JAVTVY010047605.1, from coordinate 3,310 downwards.
AGATCAAAGAACGATAGATGATAATATAAGGTATACATCTGTAGGCCTTAGGAAGGTTCTATAATGGAGCTGTTCAATAAAAGAGGTTATCTAAATATAAGACATACGTCATGGACTAAAGCGACAATGTATTAAATTGAACGAGACAATCAATAGGAAGTATGAGATATTATTACCTCGTCGATATCCCCAAGGTTGAGCCATGTTCTGATTGGATAATTCAAATCTATGTCGCCCACGCGTATCTCGGCTTCACCAATCACCTTGTGCCTCTGATACTTGTCCAGAGAGAATACCTGAAACTGAAGGTTTCTCCGGTCCACCCGCTCCGGGTCGATGGTAAAGAGGAACCGTTCCTTGAAGATGGGGTCAGTCGAATGCTTTTGCACATGGGCGAAGATGAGATCAAAACACAAATATAAACAATGGAAGTACTGATTCATTAGAATAACTTAAATTAGTCTGGAAATGGTGGGTCTCACAAAGATACATGCATCAGATCCGAAATTCATAATCCAGCTGTTGCCCATGAAGAATTTCCGCGTCCATAAACCACGCGCGCTTGGTGGCATAGTCCTGTTTTTCAAGTCTCTGCAAATAATGTTTTGTGACGTTGATTAAAATCGTCAAATTTTACACAGGATCTACCAAATACTACTTGGCGAGATACGTATACGCCATATGCAGGTTCTACTAGTGGAACGTAACTCTCCAGAAAGGAATAGTTTTCGATGCCGAAATTGTAATCATCTCACTTGTAAAGTTGACGAGAGAGAAGGTACGCTTCATTTTTTAGAGATGTAGTTCTGATGTGCCGTCAGGGCTATCTGTAGTTTCCTCCAAATACATTGAAGGGTGGGGGATTCGATTTAATTCACACTCAAGGTTATTTCACTCATATGGTAAAAGACAATTTGAATGGTGGAGGAAGCAGAGCAACTGGAGAAAATCATCGTCCGTTGGCAAGTAACTGACAAACTTTTACACGTGCAGTGAAGATGGATATACATCCTTCACTGGATCATTTATATAACGATTATCCACAGCAAGGAGCTCATTTATAAAGGGTTTGGTAACTAAGAAGGAACGGGCTTTCAAATGACCGGTTTTTGAAAGCGTTTGAAATTAGTCGTATCCATAAGAGATAGAGAGGTCGCCGTCCTTAATGCACTATAAGTACTCATTGGAGTACCTATATGCTTTTGATATATTGTGTTGCTAAAAAGTACCTTTGTTTGGAACTTGGCATCCGTATCCGGTAGAACGACTCCCCTGACGTACGTATCCAAAGAACCCGTGTATTGATTGGCTGTGAGATCTCGTGCCTGGATAACGCTGATGATCAACTCCGAGACTTCGCTGAAAACAATATATCAAATATCTACTAATACTTCTCCGTAACACTTAAAGAAAGTTTGAAATTCATGTAGAATGACGAGTGCATAGGGTATTTATTTTTGTGTTCTTGCTTATATTATTTAAGCAATAATGCACAAATATAAATGGAAATTGTACGTTCAATTTGATAGTGGAAGGATAGTGTGGGAAATCTTATCATAGACCATATTATAACAGAAGAAAAACAGCATATCACTGTTGGGGGTCGTTGGTAATATCGAATGAAACATTTTTTAAATAATATCTTCTCAACATATTCAACAAAGAGCTATAAATAAAACTGAATTCAACTTAACCATTCATTTAACAAATTGCTATAACTAACCCATCGTATTCTATACCACATTCCAACTGCCCCATTTTCGGCATGTCAGGCTGCATGTCTAGAACGGAAGAATCCGAGGCGACACTATCACAGGACATGGCTCGCTGTAGGCCGTGACCAACTTCAACCTCAAATACTAGAAATAACATTGAAACAAAAGAAAAGTAATCTTACTGAAATTGACAATAGACTATATTGCTTTTCTTCAAATTATACACGTTGTCCAGAACGAAAATGAATTTGGGAAAAACTTTGGACTAATCCTGTATAATGTTTTGACAAAGATGATGAAGTGTGATATTTTCGTATCCGGATACGAATCTGACACTGTGGAAATCGATCGTGGAGAGAAGGAATTTATAGCTATATTATTCTATATTAATATGGCCAGAAGTCTGAGGCTAGAGGCTTTACTTCGATGGGATTGTAAACCAATGCTTACCAACGGAGGCGGATCCGACAGACGTAGGGCTTCCTCTGTCACTTTCTTCCTGTATCGGCGAGTGTCTTCCTCCCGGAGAATGCCGACTGGGCATATGACCCTCTTCCATTGTCATGTATCGGGGATCGGCGTGGAGAGTGTCATACTGCACAAACTTGCCGCTAGTATCCAGACAAAGTCAGTCTCCGAGTTAATCTGCAACGAGAAATATATAAGTATTTCAATTAGAAATATGGATAAGTATTTCACAAGCGCACTAAGGTTTGATGACAGAGAGCCCACGATGTACACACAATTCAATCAAGTCTCAGTGATATGCTGTTATTGGAGAATGAAAAGAAAAGAACACGAAATAACTATTTACCTACGAATGCTGAGAAGCAAACGATAGCTAGTGTTTATGTGTTTCATGAACAATATCAATGCCCACAAAGTATGTCTCTGTGAAGAAGCTTATATAATAAATAATAACTATTTACCAACGAATGCTGAGAAGTAGGCGATAATGTTTATGTGTTTCATGAACAATACCAATGCCCACAAAGTATGTCTCTGTGAAAAAGCTTATAATAAATATCCTCGCTGAAGCATTTTTTAGAAGTGTACATTTCGTCAATACAAATAGCATGTACAAGGGTGAACAGATATAGAAGTCAATACCAAAGCCTATTTGATGCCACAATTTATACTAAATTTGGCCAAAACAGTTATCACGATAAAGTTAGGCGCTCAATACATGGATAGATAGAGTTTGCTCACTGAATTTAAACTGATCACGGAGGCTACGCCTGTGTTCACAATAGTAGTATACAAGGCGTAAATTGATAGAATAGCGCGTCAGTGCGCATGCGCAGAACCTTTGGTGACGTCACAATTGGGCGTGTGCACATGCGTGTGTGTGTGGATGGTGGGTGCTGGGTACAAGATGGCGGCATGTGTGTGGATGGTGGGTGCTGGGTACAAGATGGCGGCCTGTGGATGGTGGGTGCTGGGTACAAGATGGCGGCCTGTGGATGGTGGGTGCTGGGTACAAGATGGCGGCCTGTGGATGGTGGGTGCTGGGTACAAGATGGCGGCCTGTGGATGGTGGGTGATGGGTACAAGATGGCGGCCTGTGGATGGTGGGTGCTGGGTACAAGATGGCG
>JAVTVY010047604.1:0-22491 GCA_036873755.1 Hanleya hanleyi | reverse complement strand
TTTAGGGGTAAAGTTCGTGTTCTGCTTTTTATATTTTCGGGACAAATCCTAATTTTACATGCACCCACTCCCCCACCCTGCCTCTCTCAGCAGGCCGCGATAAGCCGTGGACCGATATTAACCCTTTTGGACATGGTTGATAGGGGTTTTCCCTTATTGTAGGGGTAAAGTCCGTGTTCCGCTTTTTATATTTTCGGGCCAAATCCTAAATTTACATCCACCCACCCATGACTTGATCGCTCTCGAGGAGCGCTTCACTTTGACGCCTCACTGGACCCAATCGGTCCACTAGGGGCCCCTCTCGCTCCGAAAATGTCCCGAAGATTGCCGGAGAATTTCCCCCGGCTCCCCGCGTATTTGGGACTACTTTCTGTCCGCGGAGGCTATTTTCCGCGACCGCATCACCGCCGACCGCATCACCGCGGAGGAAAACATACCCAAAGGTCACGTGACCGGGAGTGACGTCACACACTTGCGCAGTGGGACTTGCGCAGAACACCTGCACACACAGACCTCCCCATGATGCGCAGTGAGAAGCAAAGACGTCATTATCACCTTTATATAGTACTTTCATCAAAAATCACCAGAAATTTCCATCAAAAGTAGGTCAGCTAAAAACTTGCTGGTATAACAGTCTCCTAATACACCTTCATACCAAAATCAAGGTTCTAATGTCAACGCTTCTCCTAATTTTGCCGACGAAAGAATTCGGATGGACTGACTTACTGACTGACTGACTGACTGGCTGACTGACTGACTCACTCATTCACTCATTACCTGAGAATTTGCAAATGAGAGCCTTCTTCGTAGGAATTAATTTTAACCAGCCTTAAACGGCAACGGTAAAAAAAATTATATAGTGGTCTTCTGTGCCAGGATTTTACATAAATTATCCTTACAACTATCCACATGGCGAGGGCTTACTGAGTTTTCCGCTGTCTCACCACCATCATCTCATACTCTTTTTGAATATTTTACATTAAGTCGGCAAAATCTGTAATTATTTCCCCTGTAGGCTATACACGTTGACTTTCTCTGGATTGACAAATAATAGCCTACTAATGCTGTACCCCGGTACTTTAAATAACAGATCAAAAATACTGGGCTTAGCAGCCTCTCTTGTATACTTGAATCTGTAAATATAGTAACGGGCATGCATCAAAATAAAGGTGTACTCATTTCACTTTCGCCACGAAAACATAACACGATAAGAAGGCAGGCTACTTTCGCGAGGAAATCAGTCACAGCCTCGGGTCGCTTGGGGGACGGTTGCCCACTAGTGGTATAGTTTAGAGGACGGGGAAACTAACATTTATTTCTCAAGTAATGGTACGGGTGCATAGATATGACAAAGTTACGGTAGGCTTTTGCGCTGCTCTGTCAGTAACGGTAGAAGGGTGGATTGATCAGATATCTATGGTGGCCGAGAGGGGCCATCGTCACTTCGCCATCGTGCCATAGGGCGATAGAGCGATAGAGCGATGACGATAGAGCGATAGAGCGATGGCGAAAGAGCGATAGAGCGATGGCGATAGAGCGATAGAGCTATGGCGATAGAGCGATAGAGCGATAGAGCGATAGAGCGATGGCGATAGGGCGATGGCGATAGAGCGATAGAGCGATAGAGCTATGGCGATAGAGCGATAGAGCGATAGAGCGATGGCGATAGAGCGATAGAGCGATAGAGCGATGGCGATAGAGCGATGGCGATAGAGCGATAGAGCGATGGCGATAGAGCGATAGAGCGATGGCGATAGAGCGATAGAGCGATGGCGATAGAGCGATAGAGCGATGGCGATAGAGCGATAGAGCTATGGCGATAGAGCGATGGCGATAGAGCGATGGCGATAGAGCGATAGAGCGATGGCGATAGAGCGAAGTACATGACTGCGCATGACTACACCAAAACGTGACAAGTCGACATTTTTGCCTACCTTTGTGTTCACGGTATTTGTCGGTACAAGATTTTCATGGCGGTCAAAACGAATATCAACGCCATGCGTACTAAGAAAAATTCTGTACAAGAAAGCGACTCTGAGTTGATTCAAGGAATGTCATTATGAATATATAAAAAAAAGATCTTTGGGGAAGGATTGACGCTTATTAATGTTCAATTATTGGAGAACGTTGATAGGATATTAATTTATTAAGATTTGCCTCTCCCCCTATACCCCCGCATTGCACAAAGAACAGAATGTCTCAAAGAGCAGAGACCAAGGACTACTTCGTATCTCCACCCTCAATAATTACGAGGGGGTGCCTTGAAATGGGCCTTATTCGTCTTCCAAACCCACCCGAACCACTTATAAATGAATTTCAGAAACGCTGTTTTGAATTTGTTTGGAACTCGAAACCTGATAAAATTTTCGGAGAAATTTCTGTTAAACCACTTGAAGATGGCGGTTTAGATAATCCTATTGTTAATATGTAATCCAGGCACAAAATATATCGTGGATTAGGATATTACAAGCTGATAATTCCAAGTGGGGTAATATTTTGAAAATATATATGCCAAAGAATATAGACCCAATAGGAGTTGGTTCAGCATTCTTAAGAACTAATATTATACCAACGATGGAAAACGTATTTTGGAGGGACACGCTTCTAGCCTGGACAGAATTTCAAATAAAACTAGAGGACTGTCAAACTTTCTCGAATGAAATGGCACAATGAAAAAATTAAAATTGATAATAAAGCTCTACATTTAGGTCACTGGGATGGAAAAAATGATAAAATGATAATGATATTTTAGATAATAACGGATTTTTTTTGTCATTTGACTCTTTTGAGTCCATTCATAAATGCGCAGCCAATTTTCTGGAATAATTATCAGTATGTCAGGCAAGTAGTATATAAAACTGATATTAACGCAACTTGACCTTTGACCTAAAAAATTTGCATAGTGGGGAGAAAAACTACCTCCGAACACAGAAGAGTTCCAATTTTTGCAGGTCACTGCGCAGGTCAAGTGGTTGCCATGGTGACGTCATTTCCAGTCACGTGACCTTTGGGGCATGTATTCTTCGGCGGTGAAGCCGTCGGCGGTGATGCGGTCGCGGGAAAAAGCCGCCGTGGACAGAAAAAGTAGTGGAGTTTACTGGAAAATTGGTTCGCTTCGGCGGGTGTTCCAGTTATATTTTCTCCAGAAAAAGTTATACTTGGTCTTTTACAACCCAGAAATCAGCGACTCAACTACTGTATTTCTATAAGTAGTTAAAAATCCCTTGGTTGAAAAGTGTTCAAAACGCTTTAAATGTGCGTACGAAACCAATAAATATTTCCAGTATAAGAACTGCGAATGGCGCTTGTTTTACCAGTATTGGTCATCGCTGCATTTACTGTTTAGACTCTTATGGTGTTGTTTGCGTAGATAAATCGAGGTGTAATGACGATGTATCTGTTTGTTGTATAACATGAGTTTCTAATTACAAATACAACCATTTTTGTTTAGTACAATAAACTATTGTATGTACAATGTGTATTACCTAACAAAACCAAATAAGATATAAAAAAAAAAAAATCAGTGTTTGTTCTATGCGATTTAGTGTTAAGTCCAGCCACGATCAGCACAATCTTAATGAATTATCAGTTTCATATGACATCCGCCTTTCTTTTTCGATAAAAACGCAGAAATGGCCGCGTTCGGCACCCACAACTTCAAATCATTCAACTTACGCATCGACGGACGAATTGGTCTTTTCTTTCAGAGGAGTTAGAAGTTGAATTTGACGAAAAATTACGAGACTATGGGTAAATCAGATCACCAATATTTTAGGGGGGCGGGGGGAGAGTGACCTCTTCTATTTCGATTCTACGTTGACTTTTTTACAAGCGTTGATCAGCATTAATTACAAAACTTGATTTCAAATGTTCCAGATGTATATGTTCACCAGACAGCGAATATCACTGCTTTATTTATTAGATTCTTATGTCGATCTTTTAGCCAATGTTTATTATTTTAGCCCATATACAATAAAACTTATCGGTCTATCTCTCTGTGTTATCTGTGTAATCTTTGTGGTATGCCGCTAGCCCCTATAGTATTCATGAATCCGCCTGATAATAACTAGAGTTTAGCGGCGAGCTCTCTTGTGTTGGAGGTACGATTATCACCGTATGAATATGCATGATTATGAGACATGCGCAGTCATGTACTTCGCTCTATCGCTCTATCGCCATCGCTCTATCGCTCTATCGACATCGCTCTATCGCTCTATCGCCATAGCTCTATCGCTCTATCGCCATCGCTCTATCGCCATAGCTCTATCGCTCTGTCGCCATCGCTCTATCGCTCTATCGCCATCGCTCTATCGCTCTATCGCCATCGCTCTATCGCTCTATCGCCATCGCTCTATCGCTCTATCGCCATCGCGCTATCGCTCTATCGCTCTATCGCTCTATCGCCATCGCTCTATCGCTCTATCGCTCTATCGCAATCGCTCTATCGCTCTATCGCCATCGCTCTATCGCTCTATCGCTCTATCGCCATAGCTCTATCGCTCTATCGCCATCGCTCTATCGCTCTATCGCCATCGCTCTATCGCTCCATCGCTCTGTTTTTTTGACGTACGATGGCGAAGTGACGATGGCCCCTCTCGACCATCATAGATATCGTAACGGAGAACAGATGCACTGAATTGACATATTAAAGGTAGGGGTGCATTGATCAGGCAAAATGTTAACGTTATCACACCCTGCACACCAATCGGCTGCACTAACTTCCGCCGCACGATCAAGCACTCTACGATATATGCCTCCATTTCCCAAACATATTAAAATACTGGCGGGGCAAGTGAAGGGGTGTAGGAACTTCTATGATGTTTTAAATACAGAATTTATTTTAGAAAGTAAGGCAATCGCCAAATGGAAATCACTGCTCGGAGATGAAAGACTAGAATTTATTGAAGTGTACGAGAGTGTGTTTCACTGCACACAATATAGTAAACTAAGGGATTTACAATATAAGATCCTACATAGGATACTCCCTGCCAATTCTTTTCTACACAAAATTTCCATCATAGATAACGATATTTGTAACATTTGTGAAAAAGAACGTGAGACTATCGAACACGTGTTCGTATATTGTTCTTATACAAAATCAATATGGTCAGAGCTCGATAACTGGCCCAGAGAAAAAGTGGGCATGAGCGGGAACATCACTCCAAAAACAATTATCTTTGGATGTAAAAGAAAACAATGTGCCTTGAATACCCTTTTGATGTTAACTAAACAATACATATACAGCTGCAAACTTAGAAAGTGTAAACCAAATTTTATACCACTCATGGAAATATTCAAGAATCACTACTCGTTGGCGAAATATAATGAAAATATAAAACAACGGTTGTCACAGTTTGATGAAAAATGGATTTTATTCAAAGACGTCCTCACCGCAGAGGACAATGACAATTCGTGAGTGTTGCTGGAGTGATGTTCATTACAGTTAAGTACATATATTTCTACAGAATAAATACCATTTTGGTGGCTACAAGCTTTTTCTTCCAGGCGGTTTCTCTCAAATACTCTTCTAATAGCTGGCAGATACTGTATGAATTAATATAATTACCCATTGTACCGTGAAATACCAGGAAAATTCGAAATGTGCCGACGGAGGATCACTTGTATATATGTATATATGTGTATATGAAATTCAGTCAATAAAAATTTTTTAAAAAATAAAAAAAAAAAACTTCCGCCGGAGGGTGAACTTCTGTCAGAGGGAAGTTTCAAATTTGAGAAGCTATGTAAGTTTACATTTTTCAGTTTTTTTCGTAGTTTGCACATATTTACTAATCGAAAACTGAATGAGAACATTTTCTCAAGGGGATGTATTAGCAATTCGTGTGAAATTTTCAACTTATCCTTGTATTATTTTGTAATTACAATACATTGTATTTGACATTAAGAGCCATATTGCCACATAACATTGATTAAGTGCTTTAACCCTACCTGGCCTGGGTGGGGGGTAACCCCCCCCCCCGTTGGTTTTTTGCTCCTATCTCCGGAACGACAAAAAACTGAGAGCTGAAACTCCGTGGCTCTTTAGATTATCAAATTGGGGTCATTTTGAGTCTATTCGGATGACCGCCAAGCAGAAGATCATGGGTAAATTCAAAATGGCGGTTATGTGGAGTACCAGAAAAGTGATGTTTTCGTCATATTTCTTCAAAAATTTTGCCTTTCTGTATGGAAAAGTGAGTAAAACCTATTCTATTTCATAGCAAATTATTATTTACTAATTTATCATGCAGTTTTTGCGAAAAAAAAAATAATAATAAAAAAATCGAAAATTCTCATCGAAAAATTGTCCAAAAATGCTCTTTTTGAAAATGACGTCACAGGGACGTCATCATGTTTACATTTTCTTGTAGAGCTTGATCCGAAGATATAGTATGGTAAGTTTTAGCCCTCTAGCCTTAGCGATAGCGTAAATATATAGGGGTGGAGCACTCGGCCCCTGCGGTTCACCCCAAATCGCCCTGGCCAGATAGGATTAAAAAATCAACTATATTTTTATCACCCGCCAAATAATTTATAGATATATGAAGATTAGTTTCTTAACAGCAATCTGATAGATTTTAGTTTCAAAAAGTTCAATCTACTTCGGCCAAATGTTAGTAGTAGGAAGAAGATCGATTCCTTAGTAAAAGTGTGGGTCCCAAATGTGGGTCACGTGACCTATGCGTCATATTTCGGGTCAAAGGTCATGTGAAGGTAACGTGACGGCTCAGCAAGAGCGATCTCCCCCTATATACGGCTATGGTGTAGGTCCATTCTGGCGCAGTGGACAATGTTTAACCTAATGGGGAACCCACATATGGACATTTGCAGTATGGAGTGTGGCATTTTTTTTTTCGTCTCACCACGTAGAAAACGATGGCAGGGGTCTCGAAGCCATTGGTTGAAATTTGTTGAAAAGCTCGCAATTCGCATGCGCACTGAGCAAGTAGCACTGGGGTGAACGTTTTGGGATCTAAATGAATCACCAGTGGTCCGATTGGGTCGTATGAGGTGTCATCGTGAACATTCGTAGGAGAGCGTCTAACTGGATGGGTGTGGGGTGGAACTGACGTCATTCTGCGCATGCGCAGTACAAAAAGGGTATTGGAATGGACGTTTTGGGCTCGAGGTGGGCCACTATTGGTCCAAATGGGTCATGGGAGGTGTCAAAGTGAAGCGCTCATCCAGGGCGATCAAGTCATGGGTGGGGGCATGTAAAATGAGGATTGAGTTTGAACATATAAAATCCGGAAACACGGACTTTATCCCTAAAATAGGGAAAACCCTTATCAACCAGGTCTAGATGGGCTAATATGGCTTCCCAGAGGACTGGGGCCTGCCGAGAGAGGCAGGGTGGGTTAGTGGGTGTGTGCAAAATTAGGATTGGGTTAGAACATATAAAAAGCGGAACACGGACTTTACACCTATATTAGGGGAAACCCCTATCAACCAGGTCTAGAGGGCTAATATCGGTCCCCAACGAATCGAGGCCTTCCGAGAGAGGCAGGGTGGGTTAGTCGGTGTACGTAAATTTAGGAATTGGTTTGAACATATAAAAAACGGGACACGGAATTTACGCTTAAACCATGGGAAATCATCCAGGGAAATGGGAATGGTGGCATCTGCAGGGTTGCATATAAAATTAGGATTTGTCCCGAAAATATAAAAAGCGGAACACGGACTTTACAACTAAACCATGGAGAATGATGGATGTTTTGGGGCCCAGTATTCGTAAGAATGAGGCAAAGAACTCCACCTAGGACCAGGGGGATTCCCCTTCTCTTGCTTGTATGGCCATATCTCCTCCGTTTCGCCTTAACGCCCGTCTAAACACCTTAACGTCCTAACCCATCGCCGTATCCACTGCCGATCATCCATGGACGGACATCATTATGTTGGGGGTTGACGAAGATAATTTCTCGTCTCCAGATGCGTCTGCATAAAGGTTTGAAATGCCTCATGCAGGGTCAGCAGATTCTGGGCACGGACAGTTGCGTTGGTATCTCCTTTGGGTACTATCTGTTTCTTATGCAGTAGAAGGCATACCTGTGTTTTAATCAACGTTACAAAACATTGTTGCAGAAACTTATAAAACAGGGCTACAACACCAAGCGCCTCCACTCAAAGTTTCTCAAATTTGGCGATACATATCGCATGCTAATAGCAAAATACGAGCGTAACGTGCAAGATCTATGGCGTTACGTTTCGTAACTTGTGTCTAATTCCGCTTAACCAGGGGCTAGGGGCCGTATGGACCCATGTACTTCAAGATTATCATGGTACTCATATGAACAGTCACAATTGAAGCGTGAATGAGATACATCATTCTTTAGATGACGACTTTACAACGAATATTATGGATTAAGAATACTGATCAGAGATACGGATTTGATATTTTTGGAACATCATGATGTCTTGCCGGCATCATTGAACACTGTTGACCGCTTCTCCCTTGCAGGAAACAAGCCTATATTTATGTATACTATGATTGTCATTTTGAATTTGGTGCTTATACTGTTATATGGAATATGGAATAGGTCTTTGGATTATAGACGCGGATATTCTCTAATGGACGACAGCTGAATTATGAATGACGGACCAGACGCTTGTAACCCATTGGATGTCATCTATGAGCGTGATAAGATGACACTGCATGCGATGCTACTGAGAGACCTCGGTGGTCCCACCTTGAGCTGTATCAATAATAGCATCGACATTGGTTTGACGTAACGCTTCGGCTAGAATATCCTCGTTGTCGGGTGAAAACACGGTGGACTCTATAGTGCTCATGGTGAAATGAGGAAGATGGAGCCGTGTGGGCTATTTACAGTGGGACACTTCTAACAAATGTTTCTTTTGTGCTATTGCTCTGACATACACCGCTTTCCAGTTCATGCCCGAGGTTTTCAACATCGACGCTGTTCTTTCGATTCCCATATGGACCTGGTCCTTGTCCAGCAATTTTATATGGGTCACGAGGTCGGCATACTGCTGACGTAAAGCCCGTCGTAGTCTGGGTGCCAATGTGTTATGGGCTAACATTGCGGTTATCTCTTTCGAATACCCTTGGCGGTGAAAGTTGTTTTCTGTGGCCTCCAACGTTTAGCCCATCTCGGCATCCATACTTTCTTCGAACAAATCCTTCTATAGCCTCGAGTACACGTTGTGCTCATTCCCATGTACGGGTTTGCGTTGGTCCTTCACGGTTGGGTGATATTCCGGGGCTGATGGTATGAAGGGGACCCACTTTATGTGGGCGGGTTGCTGCTGCTGGACGGGTGCTGCCAGGTGTGGACTCGGTGGATGGTGTAGGGATGTATGACGTCGTGGTGACCCATCGCCGGGTAACAGGTGGGTCGTCAACCGGCGATCTTCAGGGGTATAAGCTTTTAAATCTACGAACAGGTAGCCGAACGGACGACTTGTCGCGCCTTGAAACGCCTGCATGAAATGGTCGAGGTTCTGAGGATAAATTCGACTATCAAACACACGGATTTGTGCTCTGTCGATGGGATTTGAGAACAACACAAAATATTGACAGTTCAAGGCAATATCTCTGGACGCCTTTTCTTGAGGAAAGAGATTCTGGGTCAAATAGATGACGGACAGATTGCGATGATGGGACCCTTTGGTGAATAGGTCCGCGATTTTCGAATTGTCCTTGGCGGCACTCATCAGGTCATCGAACACTACCACGTTGATCTGCTCGGAATCGAAGTAATACGGTTCGTCTATGTCGTGGGGAATTCCTGGGACAAAGCTCACAATCTGTAATCGCGTAGTCTCGTACGTGGGCTGCCATTGGCTATAACACCATACAACGTCTATCGGAGCTGGGATTGCCACACCTTCCTCTAAGAAATTCATCACCCAGGACGTCTTTCCACATCCCGTAGGGCCGCTCACCGTCATCGTATATGGATGCTTTACTCCACTTGTTGGACATATAGCGGGACTCGGTAGTGTTTCTTGTCTATGCATTAGACGCATATGTCTGAGCATATTGCCGCGACGAGAGAGTGTCTTCTGACAGAACGTACATGCACTTGACATGGTACCCGGTCAGAGGATGAATACAGACTGAGGCTAATGGTGTACAAACGACCTTATACGATCACACACTCACTCACTCACTAACTCACTCACTAACCATCGTTAGTGCGTCCATGCGTTAAGACGGGCGTTGGGCACGCCTCACGGGCGTTGGACATGTCTCACTCACTCACTGACTCACTCACACTCACTCACTTACTCACTCACTCACTCATGCACACTCTGACCCTCGTATATATCGGGTGCACATAAGCGCATCTGTGGTCCCATTGAGACCAGTGGGATGTTGACCTACTTGTGACGTCATCGGTCGTATTGATGGCAAAAACTGTACGTAGTTAATCATTTAAAAGAGCTAATTCGGTCGTATTGACCTTGATGACTGACCCTCGTATTTATGGCCAGGCCCCTGGTGGCGCAAACTGGAACTAGGGGGAGATAACCCCGGACTGTCACGTGACCCGGAAGTGACCCCTGTGCACCATTATTAATATCCGTTATTGTAAAAGGGGATCTTCACCAAGGATCTACTTCCGCAAAGGCTTTACCCTTATTGACACCAGGGGGCCAGCAGTCTTGTGACGTCACATGTGACGTCACTTCCGGTTTCGGTCACTTGACCGGAAGTGACCTTTGACCCTTGCGCGCCATTATTAATATGCGGTATTGTGCGCACGCGCCGGGGTAAAAGGTCACTTCCGGTCACGTGGCCGGAACGGGAAGTGACGTCACATGTGACGTCATAAGACTGGTGGCTCCCCCTGGTTTCAATAAGGGTAAAGATAGCCTTTTTGGAAGTAGGTCAATAAGGCTGACGATCCCTTTTTACAATAGCGGATATTAATAATGGTGCACAGGGGTCACTTCCGGATCACGTGACAGTCCAGAGTTCCAGGTTCGCCACCAGGGACCTGGCCATAAATACGAGCGGCAGTCATGAAGGTCAATACGATCGAATTAGCTCTTTTAAATGGTTATCTACGTGCACTTTTTGCCACCAGGGCAACGAGTGGTCATTACGACCGATGACGTCACAAGTAGGTCAACAGCCCACCCTGGTTTCAATAAGACCGCAGATGCGCACCCGATATATACGAGGGTCAGAGTGTGTGTGAGTGAGTGAGTGCGAGTGAGTGAGACATGCCCAACGCCCATGAGGCGTGCCCAACGCCCGTATTAACGCATGGACGCACAAGCGATGGTGAGTGAGTGAGTGAGTGAGTGAGTGAGTTAGTGAGAGTGAGTGAGTGAGTGGTCATATAAGGTCGTTTGTACACCATTAGCCTCAGTCTGTATTCACCCTCTGACCGGGTACCATGTCGAGTACATGTACGTTCTGTCAGCAGACACTCTCTCGTCGCGACAATATGCTCAGACATATGCGTCTAATGCATAGACAAGTAACACCATCGAGTCCCGCTATAGATCCACCAAGTGGAGAAGAGCATCGCTATACGATGATGGCGAGCGGCCCTACGGGATGTTGAAAGACGTCCTGGATGATGAAGTTCTTAGAAGAAGGTGTGGCAACCTCAGCTCCGACACGCGTTGTATGGTGTTATAGCCAATGGCAGCCCGCGTAGGAGGCTACGCGATTGCAGAATGTGAGCTTCGTCTCAGGAATTCCTCACGACATAGACTGCGATTACTTCGTAGTACTAGTATTACTTCGATTCCGAGCAGACCAACGTGGTAGTGCTCGATGACCTGATGAGTGCCGCCAAGGCCAATTCGAAAATCGCGGACCTATTCATCAAAGGGTTCCTATTCATCAAATCTGTCCGTCATCTATTTGACCCAAAATCTCTTTCCTCAAGGGAAGGCGTCCAGAGATATTGCCTTGAACTGCCAATACTTTGTGTTGTTCTCAATCCCATCGACAGAGCACAAATCCGGGTGTTTGGTAGTCGAATTTATCCTCAGAACATCGACCATTTCATGCAGGCGTTTCAAGGGGCAACAACTCGTCCGTACGGCTACCTGTTCGTAGATTTAAAAGCCCATACCCCCCGAAGATCGCCGGCTGACGACCCACCTGTTACCCGGCGAGGGATCACCGCAACGCCATATAACCCTACACTATCCAGCCGTCCAGCAGCAGCAACCCACTCCCATACAGCGGATCTCCTTCATACCATCAGTCACGGAATATCTCCCAACCGTGAAGGACCAACCCAAACCCGTACAAGGGAATGAACATAATGTGAACTCGAGGCTATGGAAAGATTTGTTCAAAGAAAGTATGGACGCAAAGATGGGCGAGACGTTGAGAGCCACAGAAAACAAGTTTCAATACAAAGGGTATTCGAAAGAGGAAGCCGCAATTTTAGCCCATAACAGATTGGCACCCAGACTACGACGGGCTTTGCGTCAGCAGTATGTCGACCTCGTGGCCCATATGAAATTGTTGGACAAGGACCCGGTTCATATGGAAATCGAATAAACAGCGTCCAAGTAGAAAACCTCGGGCATGAATTGGAAAGCGGCGTATGTCAGAGCAATAGCTCAAAAGAAGCATTTGTTTGAACGCATCATTAAAAGGCGTTAAATCGTTAAGATTGGCGTTAAGGCGTTGAGACGGGCGTTAAGGGATAACGACGGGCGTCATCGCATTTTGATGAATTAGTGTCAATTCCTTGAAAATCAGAGGTTTTGAGCTGGTTCACCAGGGCATTGAAGCGTTAAGCTGGGCGTTGGCGGACGTTACTGTCTATAAAAGCAAGCATATTCCAAAAACGTGCACAGTCGACGTTCAACCGTCAACATGGGTTATACAAGCTCTGAGTGCGAACGTACGTTCACCAGACAATACGATATGATGCGACACGAGAAGAATATATATGGGATTGAAGACTCCGAGGAGTCCATTGAGGTGGATGCTGATACAGACTGCTGAGATTACAAGCGTCTAGTCCGTCATCCATAATTCAGCCGTCGTCCATTAGAGAATATCCGCGTCCATAATCCAAAGACCTATTCCATATTCCATATAACAGTATTAGCACCAAATTCAAAAAGACAGTCATAGTGTACATAAACATAGGTCCACCGACTTATACCGAAACCGAGATTGCTGCTAGTCTATCTACTGATACGGAGAGCTTGACAAGAGTATTCTTGAATTGTAAGCCTAACCAACGCGGCTCTTCCAGTGTGGGTATGATGTACTGGAGGGGATAATAAACTATATGAAAACTTGCTGTTGTTGTTGTTGTTGTTGTTGTTATTCTCTATGATGACTTCACCAATGACGTCCCAGATAACCTGGACATACCTCAAGCCGTGGTCTACACCGCGAGGGTTTCACTTCGACACCTCACACGATTCATTCGGACCAAGAATGGTCCCTCAATCGCTCAAATACACCCCCACGCACCTCCAGAATGATCACCTTCCTTACTACAACCGGGCGTTGACGGGCGGTCAACGCCCGGTGGTGGTCGTGGTGGTGGTGGTGGTGCTGCTGTCGCCGACTGGTGGTGATAGGGTATGTATATATAGGAATGAACTCGTGTCCCTCATCAGTCCATATGTATTTATACACCAATCCAACCCGACGCTATCCCAAGAGAACTTCAAAATAAGGCCTCCCACGGACCAATCGGACCACTATGGGTCCATCTCCACCTCAAAACGTCCATTTCAATGGTCTTTTTCTACCGCGCATGCGCAGACAGACTCTATCCCCATCCCAAACCTATCCAGCTGGACGCTCTTCCACGAGAGCTTCACACTGATACCTCCCACAACCCGTTCGGACCAAGGATGGTCCATCTCTACCCCAAAAACCTTCCTTCACACTCTCAAAATGACCACTTTACTTACTGCACCCCAACTGCGCATGCGCAGATTTACGGGACTTTTAATAAAAAACACGCCCGTCTGACTCTACCCAACGAGAGCTTCTCACTGATACCCCACACGGTCCATTTGGACCTGGGATGATCGCTCAATCGCTAAAATACACACCCACGCACACCCACGAAGACGTGGACATCCCTCAAATCGGGGTCTACACCTCGAGAGCGTCACTATGACACCCCACACGACGTATTCGGACCAATACTGGTCCCTCTCTACCCCAAACTCCTTCCTTCACACCCCCAGAATGCCCACTTTGGCTATTACTCCTACTGATGACGTCACCAATGACGTCACAGATGACGTGAACATCCCTCAAATCGTGGTCTATAACACGAGAGCTTCACTTTGACACCTCCCACGACACATTCAGACCACCGATGGTCCCTCTCTACCCCAAACACCATCCTTCACTCTCCCAAAATGCCCACTCTGGCTACTACTCGTCCTGATGAGGTGGACATCCCTCAAATCGGGGTCTACATCCCGAGGTTTGATGCCCTTGACCTTTGAAAGCCACAAGACATTTTACCCACCGACACTCCCCCCCCCCCGATATTTCCCCACGTGACATTTTTCCCACCCTAATATTATGAAATGTCATATTAAAATTTGGCGAAAAAAATCGTGAGCGGAAATTTGTCCGTCTGCGCACCTGTATGTCCTAGTTGAGGGCGATATAATACTAGGATCCATGTTCTTTTTCATAAATATACTAGACATTTTCTAAACAAATGACGTTTGTAATTACTCCATAAAACTTCAATCATTGATCTTAATTGTCTTTCACATTTTCATTAAAAGAGCAATTCACTTTCCCCTTGTTCACTCGGCCTTTGAAGTCTTCGAGCATCACATGTAGTCCTAGTTTTATATTACCCCCACTGGAGATCTCAATATCACGAAGAGCATGACTCTGTTTATATTGGTATTTCTGCTTTTTCAAATGAGCCTTTCGCTTTTCGGAGTTATTGAAGTATATTATCTTGTCGTATGGTTCCACTCTCTGGGTCTTGAAGTCTTTTTCCAGCAAAAGAGCAGTGTTCTTTTGTTCTAGTACAACCAGCTAAATTGTCAGTGGTGAACAATTTTGTGTGAGGCTCAACATGGTGTCTTTCAGAGGTGCAGTTGTGACTCTGTTGACAATTTCTTCATATATATGTTTCAAAACAACGCGACATACTTCCCTCACCCCTGTCAGTGGATTACTACAATCGTGGCTTTGTGTTCGTGCCGACACAAGAAATCGAACTGAAAAACGTAGGCACAAGTGTTTTGTGTACAGGGTAAAACCACATCTTTACTTGGGACTTTTGATTATTCTACTATCTGCGGATATAGCGCTAAATCCTGGGCCAAATTACAAAAACCCTTGCGCCGTATGTGCAAAACCTGTTAAATCGAATCAAGCAGGTATACAGTGCGATGGATGTGACACATGGTTGCATACCAAGTGCATTGGCATGGATACTGCTGAATATCAACGTCTCGGAATGTCAACAACGGACTGGTATTGTCAAGGTGGCCAATTACCTCCTTTCACTGAGTCATTTCTTCAGGATATGGCCCGAGCAAATATGCGGACCAGAGATGAAGAGACATCAGTCTCATTCAAATTTCTCGACGAATGTGACAACACGAGGAAACAATTCAGTAACAAGCGCTGGATGAGCGCAAAGACCTCCGTCGAGGCAACAGGGTCCGTAGCGTAATACATCACTGAATAACATACGGCCGGATGCCAAGCTCAATTTTGCATTTGTTGGACGTTAGCTTCATCAATGGTAATTAATCTGGGATTGAGGGTTCCTCACTAGCATGTCCAGACAGGCATGTGAAAGTCACATTCCCAGCAAATAATTTTTGTTTGATTTGACGTGCTTGAAATATTGGGGTATGGAATAGAGTATATTGATGGAAAACCTGGAAAAGTGCTTGAGACATTAGGCCCCATCCCACCCACACCTCCCCATGAGAGGATCCCCTCACCCAAATCAACACGTTAGCGACAGAAATGAGACCCTGTGTGCCTAGTTGTACCAACTTGCTTGTGATTTTGTGCTATAGGCCCAACACAGCAACACTTCATATTTTGTATGTGTACAGTATAGCATCACCATTGATGAGAGAATGCTCTTCAAAACACACCTGATTTTACCGACACTTCGTTCTGATCTGTCTCAACATCATATGATGAGGATTCAATGCGCTCGGTATAATTTTGTATACTGGTGTTACAGGTCACCTTCGCCTTCACCTTACTGTATCAATGACCATGGACTTGTACATGTATCACATTCACATTGAATGGTGATGGCTGATGAGAATATTGCCCCTATGGAACAAATGACTGGATTCCACGCAGCAAATATTTATTGTGTATCAGTGAGAAGAAAATGAATTGTATAAACATTCCAAGCCTCATTGAACACAAGCCGCACCATACTTGATATGAATATAACGCGCGTACATTAGCTCGCTTGGACGTCGCTTAGTTAAATATGGACAGACTCGCAAAAATCTCAAAATTTTCAAAAGCCACAAAAATGCCCTCAGCTTGTACAGAGTAAGTAAAAATACTTATGTACAACTTGATGTTTAGAAATGACTGTGTTGAGCGGTTCTATTCTCAACTTCTCTTTTATTCTATGTCATAGAGGACAGGGTTTGGTAGATAATTAAAAACTGTATTAACTCGGCTTCACATTTTAGAGAATGACTTTAATTGAGCCAAAGATGAAAGAGAAATACACTTATAAAAAAATCTATTTAAAAAAATATATGTTTATATTAATTTCCATAATTTATTGAAAAAAACTATACGTAGACTTCGACCACCCAATATCACACAGGCCAGGCAACTGTGAGAACAAGTGAAAGATACCCATCGAGTTGAGCGGATTTGCAGAAAAACAACAACAAAAAATTGTACTTTGTGCCTCACGAGGCCCTTCTCCATAAGAGTGCATGCCAGTTATTTTTCTAGACTACAACAACAACAGTTTTTGCCTTTATCACAGTCCGAGCTTCCGATTACGCTTCAACCTTACCCAGACGATGGATAATTTTGGACAGATTGTCCGGCTAGGTTGTTGATCGGATTCACAGATCATGAATTCCACCGTGACGGAATCACCGTTGGGAAGACTTTTTCTTTATTCAAAGTCATGTACTCGGAAGTTCCGTGGTCATACCCATGTAGTTTCAAGTTTAGTTTGCTACTCTATATGACATCTGTTTACGGATCCATGAAAAATATACAGATGTTCCAGCATTTTCAGTAAATCATGCTTCGAAATGTTCGTGACGGAATCACCTGAAACGGACATGACTCTTGACTAGTGTTGCTTGTCTATTTTTTTGCTGCTCTGTTTCAATCTGACTATTCTTATATGACATCTCTACTAACATACAGTACCCAAGGATGATAAGATTTTTTTCATCGTGAGAAAAACGCGACTGGATCATCCCAGGGGTTAAATCTAGTCCGTGACGGAATCGACAAAAAATCGTGATGGAATCACGAGTGCGCTTTTTAAATCTTTGCGGTAAAAGTGCTTTATTAATTACACATTTTCTTCAAAAAAATATTCCTAGAGTGAATTTATCTCTTCTACTTAGAAAATTAAAACTCTGACCTCTTATTTTTACTAAGGTATACAGCTCCCGCCACATGCATATCTTTTCTGCAGATGCAGTACCCAAGGATGATAAGATTTTTTTCATTGTGAGAAAAACGCGACTGGATCATCCCAGGGGTTAAATCTAGTCCGTGACGGAATCGACAAAAAATCGTGATGGAATCTCGAGTGCGCTTTTTAAATCTTATCGGTAAAAGTGCTTTATTAATTACACATTTTCTTCAAAAAAATATTCCTAGAGTGAATTTATCTCTTCTACTTAGAAAATTAAAACTCTGACCTCTTATTTTTACTAAGGTATACAGCTCCCGCCACATGCATATCTTTTCTGCAGATGTTTCAAAATAGTATAGTTTTCAGTAAAGTGCAATTTTTCTTCTTTGACAATTTAGAATTTCCCGAGTTCTTCATGTTAAAAAATTGCGGGAAAAATATTTCGCTATTAAAACACATATTCTCTATTATTGGCTTGTTCCCGGGGATCATAGGAAGCGAATAGAACAAACAGCATGCTAATATAGGGGCTACGACAGAATGTGGAGTGAATTTTATGCGAAAAAGGGCTGTTTAGCAATGTCCGCTTTTCCGTGGAATTCATGAGCGCACGATTGAAGTATCATGGGAAGATATATATTTCCAGTCGCTATCTCCCTCCCCCCCCCCATCTTCAAACAAAAGGAAAAGAAAAAGCCGAGAGAGCGCCTCGTGAGGCAGTTATTTTTCCAGACTACAACAACAACAGTTTTTGCCTGTATCACAGTTCGAGCTTCCGATGACCCTTCAACCTTACCTAGACGACGGATAATTTTTGACAGATTATGCGGCTAGGTTGTTGATCGGATTCACAGATAACGATTGAAGCATGGGAAGATATATTTTTTCAGTCGCTATCTCCCCAACCCTCACTCCCCAACTAAAAAAAAAGAAAAGAAAAAGCCGAGAGAGTTCTTCGGAGTTTTACGTTTTTGACCTCTGACTTTGAATTTGACTTCTCACTTCCGACTCGCATCCTGGTGAATTACACTCGTCCTTTATCTTTTTGCCGATTCAGAGATTCTCGAGGAAGTTTCCAATTATACTATCTGGAATGCGAGTTTTTCTTTCGTGAAAATTTACTCTTTATGAAAGCGCAGGTTTGTCTTCGTCGAAAACCGGCAATCTGTACCAGCGCGAAGCTATACTGTACACGCGCGAATTTAGTACCCTCGAATAAAGAGACCCGGTGGAAGCGCTGCAAAGGATACACACCTTTTGTGACGTAAGCATTCATTTGTGTCCAAAGAAAATTCAAGATTTCGTCGGGAACCATGACGATCCCTATTGGAAATACTATGAGTCGTGGGTTCCCCATATGACAATTATTTGGCGGGAGATTTCACGTTGCGCTCCTAGACCTCCGTCTGATCGACGGAGGTAAAAAATGTTTTGGTCAACTAACACAGTTATTTAGAAAAATGTAGTGACATTCTGATTATAAATTTCTTGGAACTTGAAAAACATCTAAAGACTGTTTAGCAAAAGGCAGCTTGACTTTCATTACGAAACTAAAACTAACTGGTTAGTTAAAAGAAAATGGTCTTGAATTCAATGTCTTTACCGTTACAAATTTGTCTTTTCCGTTACCACCTGAAAATAACATGGGCTAGGATGGGAAAAACTTTACTAGCCATTTTCGGCGGTTAAGTACAGTGACTCCAGCTTGGCTGATAGGAAAACAGTCTTTGTGGCCTACAAGTTCTTGAATAATTCCATTTGGTAGCCAAACTGCACAAATTTGAATTCTAGATTTGTCTTTACCGTTACTTTAACACAGTGCCTCCAAATACACAAAAGCCCCGTATGACAGTGTTATATTCAATACAGCGCCATCTACCTACACAAGGAAAATGGTGAACTCTCACAGTTTGATTGGCATAGCACTAAACAATAATTATTAATTATAGACTCCCACCCAGGAAGCTCCAGAAGAGATTAATTCGAACAAACAAACAAGAAAATAATAACAGCTGTCAACAGTTTACAAATAGCCCGCACTATATATCAACTGTGCATTCAACCTGTAACCATCTCGGTCATCTATACGCGGTAAGACTGACCCTGGGATCGTGTGTATCCATTTACAGCCTACTTTCGGCAAGTGCGAGAGGGAATTTCCAGAAATCAATACCACGTGACTTCGTCAGCCAATCAGCTAAAGTCTACCGACGTAACCCCAATCTACCACACCTCTTGGGTGATACGAAAGTTATTTATACCTATATATTTTGTAAGCCTAGCCTATATCTGTTTCCCAAGTGGTTTGAAAACCTGTAATTTATCAGATTTCTCGAGTCTGTTCTCTGCCGGATGAAGGCCGAACAGAATCCCGTAATATACCGGATATCGCTCCGCAATAATGGAGACTCACGATTCGCAAGCTATCTTATGGATGGCGAAGTGTATGCAAATGCTGTGCATTCAAAGACCCAAAAGCCCCGTATGACCTTGTTACATTCAATAGAGCGCCATCTACCTACACAAGGAAAATGGTGATCTAGGTCAACCCAAATGGGCTGACAAATGGGCTGACCAAACCAAGACAAACAAAAAACCGCCGCGAACAGCGAAAACTCTGACGAATAAACTCAAAATTTCACCATGCACAGATGCCAAAAATGTTCACGAAAAGTACTACACAAAGAATCTGGAATAATACCAGCTTAAAACCCCAGAAATACTAAAAATAACACAGACGAAATTGCACGTGCAAATCACTCAGTCTGACTACATCCGGGAAGTCGTCTCACAAATGCATGATCCATTGTTTACCATTTCGTGCCAATGACAGTGCAAGAGAGAAGTGGTCAACAGTTTTAAGACATCGCGATATTCGCATCGTCAAATCCGTATGACTAACAATTCAAATACAATATTGCGACCTTATTGGGAGAAGGGCATCTGAAACTCACTTTTACTTACACTTTTCGTTTAATATTAGTTCAAATCAAAGTACGCGTCAATCAAAACTAAACCGTTTCCCTTCTTAACGAATCCTCGTGTGCTCATTCTGAAACTATTTGCATTATTCTAAACATAATGTATAATGGTAAATTCAGAATGGTGATAATGTTGGATCCTGTGGAGCTAGATTCATGTTAATTTCTAATTAAGGCAATTATATTTAGCTCAAACTTCCTTTCTACCAAACTCAAGCTTCATTACCATATCATTTCAGGTTTGTTTTGAATTTGGATGCAGAAATTCTTTTATGCACGACGGCTCAATATTGAATGACGGACTAGACGCGTGTAGGCCTGTATTGAGTGTATTTATGTAATCCTGTGTTCGATGAAACATGGATCAATCGAATAAGAAGAAATAATTTCTTGACACCTTTTCTCAAATTATCAACGATGTATCGCTACGAGCTAATACGAGCTAATCACGACCCAACGACTCTGAATTTTCAATCATTTTTCTTGTTCCAAGAAGAAACAGCTACAGTTTAGGTATGAAGGTATATTTTCGCTGATATTTAAATACCTCCTCCAGGTGACACAATGAAGTGGATATACCGAAGAAAATGTTGTTATTAAATAACACCATTAATAATACTGAGCAATATGACTGGCCAATTATAATATAGCTCAATATTATCTAAGATAATGCTTATAGGAAGACCTTTCGTGACATTTCGAATAAAGATGTGAGGAAGGACATTCAGTTGGTCAAGGTATATCGATTTGTGTTAAATTGGAGCGATATCCAAGATGGAGTACAGTCAATTGCCCTTCTGGACATTTGCCCTTCGGACATTTGCCCTTCGGATATTTGCCCTTTTGACCATTTGCCCTTCATGTCAATTTGCCCTTCCAAGATATGCAAGACCGTTCTAACAGTACCCTATATTCAAATATATGGATGATTTGGTATTCCTTTCATCCAACAGCAGTCAGAACTGCTTTTATACATGTTTACCGTGATAGTTTCATTTCTTTAGGGAATCTGGTTCTTGTTCATGTGTATACACTTTGAAATTGAAGACACTTTTACATACAGGTCAAATTACACATGTTGATCACAATCAAACCGCAACTGTGATAGGCCTAAACTATTGGGTATATGATTTGGATGGCAAAACATACCTGTGATACATATTCGCCTGGAGAGGCTGCGAATGATCATGATATATTTTCGGCATCATTATCAATATCTTACGAATTTTCGCTGGGGCAGAACAAATGTATTATTTGTACGTGCATATACATGTCGGGGATGATGGCCTTTTTATTTTGTGTTTTGAAACCCGCATTTATGAATAGAGAATGCGGGTTTCGGCGTTTCTTGGAAGTTCTCAGTATGAAAAGATCGATCACGAGGGTGAGAAATCCAGCAGTGAAGCACTCCGGTTGGCGCGGCATGACGTCCGCCTGTGCTATACACATATAGCACGTGTCAAACCCGAAACCCGTTGCCACATTAGTCTCAAAAATCGGAGGCCAAGACCAATCAACATCCCTGCGACAATATTGGCCATAAATCTCTCTTTCGCAATAAAATAGGCAATGTGGGCACCGGAGATACCATGTTCCGTGTGGGCCGGTTGCCACATTAGTCTCAAAAATCGGAGGCCAAGACCAATCAACATCCCTGCGACAATATTGGCCAAAAATCTATCTTTCGCAATAAAATAGGCAATGTGGGCACCGGAGATACCATGTTCCGTGTGGGCCGGTTGCCACATTCGTCTCCAAACCTAAAGGCCGCTACCAATTCAACAACCAAGGACATAAATCATTAGCACACGTCCAAGAAACAACCACGCACACAGATAATGTCACTCACAAAAATGAATACTACACAGTGTTTCATCTTATACTTTCAGAAATGGAGATGAACACGATGAAGGTCCTCATCAAACAGACAACAAACAGAACACTGGCGACGACAAAAATCT
>JAVTVY010047603.1:0-23777 GCA_036873755.1 Hanleya hanleyi | reverse complement strand
TTGTATAGTTTTAATTGCCAAAACTGACATAAAAGTAATTTATTTTGCAAAACCACATTATTCTCTATCACATAAATTAGCGTTCCAGTGAAAATAGCGAAAACTAAGAAAGAAAAGCAAAAACTAAATTGGAAAATCGGCTTCAAATATAGGAGGAAAATTGCTTTTGAAGAGATGTCACTGTAATGTCATCATGGCGGCCATCTTGTATTTGGTTTGCATTTTCTTGTAGAGCTTGACCCAACTGTAAAGTATGGACAGTATCAGCTATCGTCCAAAAGGAGTAACGAAAATGAATAAGTGGAGGACGAAATAACCACCCCCCCCCCCCACCACTCCCCGCCCCTTATCTGGGACAGACTCTAATTGGTAGTGTTAAATACTCAATTTCCAGGCAATAACTTCGTGATAAACTAAAAAAATAGAAAATAATGATTGGTCAAGGAATGAGATAGACACTTTTACGCTGAAAAATAACTTTGCAGCTTGTCAGTTTCACCATTATTGGCGTATTTTTCCATTATCCTTATCTCGGGTGAGGGGTGGAAGGTATGCAGGTAGGCACAAATTACCCCGATATGATAAAACGATCATGTGATAATGCTTTATTTTCCATTTATTCTTATTTCGAAATCCGTTGGTCATAGCATTTAAAACTTCATCGTATGTCCGGCAAGGATCTAATATCATGATATTAAGGAACTACTGGTGTTTGAATAATTTAACAAGGTTATTGTTTCCAAGAATATCTTAATAGCATTTGAATATAACTTTGTTCGTGCGTTATGGAAAATTTATCATAGATGCATGGGAACAAGAATCCAATCGATAATGGTTACAAAAAGAAACAGATGTTGAAGTGGCTTTATGGCTTGTTCAAGATTTACGAAAAATGGGGTCAAAATTTATGAAAAAAAAAAATAATTTTCGTGACTCAGGCCTTGCATATTTCTTTATTGCTATACCATTTTTTTCTCCATCTGCAGTTAGTTTATTGGAAGGATAGATGCAATTTTAGCCTCTAAATTCTTATGAGTAGCAGAATTTTCGCCTGATTGCGCAGAGAACTCTTCAAGCTGGCAATCCACGTTTGCCTCACACAACCCAAGTTGTGGTCTTCAGTATCAGTTAAATGCCCATAATCTGCTCATGAAATCCCATTACTTCTTCAGTTTTTGTTTACGTAAAACAGTTTAATTCTGCAAATTGTCCGGTAGTCAATCAGTGAGTGAGTGAGTGAGTCCATCCGAATCCTTTCGTCGGCAAAATAAGGAGAAACATTGACATTATAACCTTGATTTTTTTTGCATGAAGGTGCATTAGGGGACTGTTACCAGCAAGTTCTGAGCTGACCTACTTTTGATGAAAATTTCTGGTGATTTTTGAAGAAAATCACTGGTGGTTCTGACTTGGGCTGTGCTCATCTTAATATAGGCAGGATTTCAAATTGGGCCGGGGAGATTTCCAAGATATCAGTGCGCGTCGGAGTCCTAATGCCTACCCTACTTCGTAGGTCCTGTGACGTTAGCCACCCTGCCATGTTGTACAGGTTCCGAGATATCAACATTCGATTTTATCGATACCCCTTTGGGTTGTTCTAGTCGATAAAGTTTACAATGGAAAAAAACCTGTAATTATTTTAAACAAAGTTTTGAAAACGAGATTCCTTTGATCAAAAGATAACCAATATAATGGTAGGCCTATATTTTTAATCTCAGAGAAATAAGCTTCCCGATAAGGTGTATATTTGACCTGACCATGTTCACAGGTCTCTCAATAAAACCCCAGAGAGGGTCTGTGAAACTCCACTCAGGTGCACCACAGGCCCTTAATAAGCGGACGATGTAAAATTCCACCATTTTACTCCTCGAGATTTGGCGTATGAAATAGATAGGGACTTACAGGATAGATACTGTGTATTTGAGTGGAGTTGGATCAGATTTTGCAACATTGCCCATTTAGCAAATCTGTGTCAACAAAAGCAAAAGAATGCACAGTTAGACTAAGTGGATATAATGATGTTTCTGCTTGCATAGGAATCGGATGACACCTAAACCATTATCGCTACAAAGTGTCACTTGCCAAGTTGTTTGTTTTGTGCAATGTGTAAATGCCAATCGTTATTTTCTGTACGGCGTGCTTCCCCTCATGTAGGACAGATGCAATTTGCGATAAATAAATGATACGGATTAAAACTATGTATGAGCAATACAAAAAAACGAAATCATGTTTAACTTCATCTTTTATTGAACGGAGATCACTTTTCAGATTGCTTGAGTGGTAGTATCATATGACCTGTGGGATGTGTGGGTAATGGCGTGGGGGCGATATTCCTGTCGCGGCTATAAATGGGGAGAACACCGGCCCCAATAACTCATCATCCGGCGAAGTCATATCAGTCTGGACAGAACCAAGCCCCATCTTATATTCTCGGTGAGTATATTTTTATGTTGCATTCTTTGACATCGACTGGAAAAGTTGTTCTACCGTTACCATATTCCGTCATATTCTTTATCTAAAAGAATGTTTCCATGTATAACAACTTCCTATTCAAACTTAGTTCACGCTTCACAGAATAGCACCGTCGATACTTGATAAATGTTTGTGCTGGATCGCTTGAAAACCGTTGATCGAACTTGAATAGCGAAGTAATCTTACATTATTTGTTCCAGTTTACTTTGCATCCTTTGGAATACAAAATATTGAGATGGTATTCATAATTGTTATTTAGTTAGAAATAGCAATTTCAAAGTTAGAAAGTGAAAGGTCTGAGTTAACGAATTTTTATGTACGCTGTACACCTTTCCTTGATAATATACCGTGATTTAGTAAGTGGTCAACCATTTATAAAAAGGATATATGGTAAATATTGCAAAATACACTCTTCAAGTATATAAGGAGTATAAATTTTACTATGACATACTGGCCACTTTGCTGCAGTGAAACTACAATGAATTACTTTAACATTAATAGCAATACTTTACAATTGACAGCTTTAGAGATGCGTTGGAAATTCTGATTAATATTTCTTCTATCCGCTCAGAGACATGATGGCACGACCAATCTAAAATTTTGTGAAATGGCAACAAAATGTTGACATGATAAGAACATTCTTGTAAAAATATATTTATCCAAATATTTATCTGGTTATCATATGCGATAAAGTAGACAACGTAATATATATGATCACTGAGCGGTAGTGGAATGCCTTTATACATGTAAACCTGGCTTGTTGCTAATCAAGCATATACTTCATGCATTGGGTTCAACTGATTAACTTGGCATGATACAGTATGATGGTGACTCCGATAATATTAGAGAGAATCATTTTGTAGATCAGTATGTAGACACATATTTATTCATGTCATCATCCGGTATCAAGGTATATACAAATTTTACAGAAACATTTATAAACAGTCAATCAATCACTAAGACATATTTTACGGTGCTTTAAGGGTACTGATCCCTCCAGCAACCATTTTTACACACCCTTTAGAATTTGTAGTTATAGAGATGAAAGTATGCCTAATAGCTGTGGTAATGTGTACATTTCTTGAAAGCGCATTTCTCAAGCATTCCAAATATATAAATGTGCTCACTGTAAATCTGTAGCTTGTGAATGTATTCGAATTTAAATAAATTCATAAAAAAATGAGCCTTCTTTTTTAAATGGCTATTTTTTAAAAGTATTCAACTTACCGTAACTTACATCATCATTTACTGTTGCAGACAAAGCCAACAGGAAATCTGTGTCCCAGTTTTGTCAATTTTTGGTGTAATTCTTATTCTATTGACATTTAATTCAATTCCAAAGTTCAAAACTTGTGAGTTGCTCGATTTTGTAAGAAAATATTCCATTAAATGTCAATAGAATGAGAACTAGACCAAAATGATAAAACTGAGGCACAGACTCCCTGTTGGAGTTGTCTTCTACAGGAACTGATTATGTAAGTTACGATAAGTTGAATACTGTTTTTGAAAATAGCCATTTAAAAATAAAATAAAAAATTAATCCGAATATCTTTAAAAACTACAAGTTCACAATGACCAAATTTATATATTTGGAATCCTTAAGAAATGCACTTTCAACAAATATGTACATCATAGATAAAGACATCTTTTAGCGGGCGTGCAAAAGTGTGTGCAGGAGGGCACAGTATCCTTAACTAACGCAATTCACCAAAAACCATGCTTCCGCCGCTTTTAAGTTGTTTTGAAGCTTTAATAACACAGTTCAATGGTGGGTTTTCTAGACTGATAACCAGGGCTTCTCTGAGAAGGAGGGTGTTCCAGTCGTCGGATTCTACAAAATGCTTCTCGTTAACCCTACCTGACCTGGTGGGCACCCCCCCCCCCCCACCCTCACCCTGTTGGATTTTTGCTCGTATTTTGCTTGCATGACCGGGCAGAGAATCGTGGGTAAATTTAAAATGGCGGCCATGTGGGGTACCAGCAAAGTGATATTTTCGTAGAATTTCTTAAAACATTTAGCTTTATTTTGCAGGGCAAAGTGGGTAAAACCTATTTTATTTCATACCAGATTACTTTTTAATAATTTATCGTGCATTTTTGGCGAAAAATCGTTCAAAAGTGCCTTTTGTTTAAATGACGACATTGTGATGTCATAACAGCGGCCTACTTGGATTTTTGTTTACATTTTCTTCTAGAGCTTGATCCGAAGATATAGTGTGGGAAGTGTCAGACATCTAGCCTCAGGGATAGCGAAAATAATTAAGAGGGGGCACTTACACCCCCCCCCCCCGACACTGCGGTATACCCTAAATCGCCCAGGCCAGATAGGATTAATATTACGGAAAACCTGTGTGGCGAACTCGTCACCGTCGTATCTTTGTTTGTTTCTACTGATACTGAGTTTCCCCTTCTAAATGTATTCATCATGGCGATTTCAGAAGCGACATGACTGTTCTAAATTAACCCAAGAAAACATATATAGAAGTTGTTTGTTTTTTCTTAAAAGTATGCCCTGGAAGTTAAGCTAGAGAGAGCAAAACCTCACATCTGCTCTGGCAATTCTGTACAATCACATTACTTAGGAAAAATTCGAAGCTGAAATTTGAATAAAAACGAAGCATCTCCATACATATTTCACACCAATATAGATATTAATACCACTGTCAGTATAGTCACATGTTTAAATCCCAGTGATATACGCTCTCGATTCTGGTTTATTTACTTTGTGGGAAATGAATTGCTTTCATGTTTTTTACTCAGAACTCATGAAAATGATTTCATTGACAACAGTGCAAAGGTCGGAGAGATTTTTTTCCTAAAACTAAATTGAAAATACATATATATATATATATATATTAGTAAAAAAAAATAGATTATAAGTTTGTAGTCATTCACATATTCGGGATGGGAAAGTTTATAACCTTAACTCTATCTGAGCAGGGAGATTTGGGTTGCACCGCAGATTGGAGCGGGGAGGATTCCGCACTCACCTCCCCCACACTAAATATTTTCATTATCCCAATAATTGGTTCAAGCTCCATCAAACAAGTATAAAGAAATCCAAGATGGCTACACGGTGACGTCACATTGTTGTATAAAACAGCTAGAAAGAATTGACAAGCCTTTGTAAACAGTAACCAATTAAGGGCATTGATAGTTAACATCATCCAGTCTACCGACTGCATTGATGTACCAATAAAACTTCCGAAAAACAGGGAGCAATTACGGCTGATTTGGACAGTACTTTATTCAAAAGTTTATTGTGCGTCTTAGGCGCAAAAGGGGCTCATTGTTTTAGAGACCGATTAGTATAGATGAGATAAAATACTTCATTGCCCTTTGAAGTAGGAAAACCGCGAATATTTTGCAAAAAAAGAAGAAATTCTGATGATCCCGCATGGGCGTAATTTTTTTTTTATTTTCCGTTACCCTCGCACGTAGGATTATGCAAAATTACAACACATATAAGGGAAGTGGGAAGAGGTGCCGACAAAAGACTCGAAATTACATTGATATGATCAGGTGCTGTTGCATATTAACCATATCAAAATATTAACAGTAGCTACTTTGAAAAGATCCTATCGCATTCCCCTCTCACACTCCCAGGCCAGAATGTGTTAAGAAAATATATTTCTGTTATTGGGAAATGCGTCTCAAGTCATGAGTATTGAGTTGACGAATATACTTAACCTTAACCCTACCTGACCTGGTGGGGCGGAGAGTGCCTCCTCCTAGTGAACTATTCTCTGTCGCTCCTTAACAAAAAAAACACTATATTGATCACTTTTATATGCAAAAATGCAAAAACTTACTATTATTACAACAATGCTAATTCCAGTCAAACCATCGTGGCCGCCAGTTTGAATTTACCCATGATATCCTGTTTGGAAGGATACGCAAATGGCTCATATCTGTGAATTAATAAAAAAAAATGTGTTTCGTTTGGTACATCAACTTGCCAAATGCATCTTTTATCTATCGTAATGATGTAATAAACAGCGTCATGTTTCTTTCCCAGTTCGCGTCGGGAAAGTCGATAAAGGTTTGCCTCATTTATGCTTCAAGCATAGGCACTTGCTAAATATTGCACGGGTTTTTCTGGTCCCTGCTAGCGTCTGACACAGTATAAAAATAAATTTGCGACGATGATTTTCAGGAGACTTATGCTGATGGCAGTGCTATGCCAGAATCTTAGACGTGGGAAACGGGATATAACCTAGATTTTCCGATTTCAAACGGCCGGCAAGCCATGTATTACAACAAAATGTATGCTACCTATCATTAATTTATCTTTCTTCAACTTGCCCACTTTCTTTTGTTTGTTTACAGGCCTGTAAAATCAACATGTTGCGACACTTACTCTGCTTGCTGATTGTGGCCAGCGTTGTTGCCACACTAGCGGCTAATCCCACCAACAGGCCCGGCAGACCCGATGGTGGTGACAGACCAGCAGGTGACCGTGAAAGACCCGAAGATAGACCCAGAGGTGGCGACAGGCCAGAAGAAAGACCAGAAGGCAGACCCGACGGTGGTGACAGGCCAACAGGCGACGGTGACAGACGGGAAGGCAGACCCAACGGCGGTGACAGGCCAAGAGGCGGCGGTGACAGACAGGAAGGTAGACCCGATGGTGGCGACAGGCCAGCAGGTGACCGTGAAAGACCCGAAGATAGACCCAGAGGTGGCGACAGGCCAGAAGAAAGATCAGAAGGCAGACCCGACGGTGGTGACAGGCCAACAGGCGACGGTGACAGACGGGAAGGCAGACCCAACGGCGGTGACAGGCCAAGAGGCGACGGTGACAGACAGGAAGGTAGACCCGAGGGTGGTGACAGGCCAGGGGACAGATCACGACGTCAGCAGAGGCCGGAAGGCGACCGCGAAAGACCGGTATGTAGACCCCGTGATGGCGACAGACCAGAAGGTGGCGACAGGCGAGGGGACAGATCTCGACGTCAACAGAGGCCAGAAGGCGACCGCGAAAGATCGGAATGTAGACCCCGTGATGGCGACAGACCAGAAGGCGGCGACAGGCAAGGGGACAGATCTCGACGTCAACAGAGGCCAGAAGGCGACCGCGAAAGACCGGAATGTAGACCCCGTGATGGCGACAGACGAGAAGGTGGTGACAGGCAAGGGGACAGATCTCGACGTCAGCAGAGGCCAGAAGGCGACCGCGAAAGGCAGGAATGTAGACCCCGTGATGGCGACAGACCAGAAGGTGGCGACAGGCAAGGAGACAGATCTCGACGTCAGCAGAGGCCAGAAGGCGACCGCGAAAGGCAGGAATGTAGACCCCGTGATGGCGACAGGCCAGAAGGTGGCGACAGACCCGAAGGTGGTGACAGGCCAGAAGGTGGCGACAGACCCGAAGGTGGTGACAGGGCCTAAGCTGGCAATATTTCTTGACGCCATAATGACATACCCTAAGTTCAAGTCATATGGAATTGAAGACATTTTCCATTAAACTAAAATGAAATGTTGAAATATTGTAAAGAGATACTCGAATCTGTACTAGCCTGACAATTAAAATTGCGCATCTTTCAGGTTAAATTCTTCTTCGTTGAATAGATATGGATCAGTTTACAAATAGACGTAGGCATTGAACTAAATTGCATCTAGTGAAAACTGCACCATTAGCAGTAATGTCAATATCGGAAATTTGAAATCAAATCCAGTTATCAATAGATTATGCGAAAAGGTGGGAATCAATTTTTGTCAAATTTAAATAAATACAGCAATAACATGAAGTATTTGCAAGCCTATGCAGTATACTTTTCGAATAATGCTGCTGTTGTCCCGAAACACTGATCAATATACTAGAGCAATCCCTTTGAATAGTGCAAATATAAACACAGCTATGAGAAATGTTCCGTCGGCATCTACCTTTTATAACTTTATCTGACATAGTTTGGGAAATTATCAAAATATGATTATATGTGCATCAACTGGACGAAATCGAGAGATCTAGGTTGAGTAAACGAGAAAACAGTTGTTGAATGTTCTACCACACAATTCATTTAGCTTCCTGTTAGATTTGTGATAAAGAGATTGTTTGTGATAAAGAGATTGTGACCAACGACTACGTCTGATTTTGAATCGTCACAGAAAATCCGTTAACACTATCTGGCCTGGGCTTTTTGGGACCTGTCTTACCCCTTGAGCTAGGGAGCTGAGACTTATCACACTATACCCTTGAGTGAAGCTCTATCAGAAAATGTAAAAAAAATCCAAGATGGCCGCTTTGATGACGTCACAGTGACGTCATTTTCAAAAACGCCATTTTTTGATCGATTTTTCAGTCAGATTTTCCGAATTTTGTATTTTTGCAATTTCTCCGCAAAAACTGCATGATAAATTAGTAAATATTATTGTCATGTGAAATAAAATAGTTTTTGTCCACTTTTCATTGCGGAAAAGCAATTTTTTTGAAGAAATATGACAAAAACATCATTTTTCTGGGACCGCACGTGGCCGCCATCTTGGGTTTTCTCATGATCCTCTGTTCGGGGGGTTATGCAAATAGGCTCAAAATGACCCCAATACGAGAAACTATAAGGTCACAGAGTGTTAGCTCTCCATTTTTTGTCGTTCCGGAGATAGCGCAGAAAGTTTGGCATAATGCCCCCACCCCCCAGGCCAGATAAGGTTAAGGAAAAGCAATTGCTTATAGCTCAGGTTTATTCTCGTCCAGTCCAAGCCCGAGACAACTTTAGTATCGTCTACCAGGGAATGCCCGTTTGATTTAAGAGAAAAATCTGGGAGCAGAAACTACTCTGGATGCTAGGATGATGGGTAAACTTTTCAGTATAGCTTATATGATATAATGTAAAAGGTTTGTTTATGTAACAAACAGCTATTCAAACATATCCAACATTACCCAGCTATTTAAACCCCACCAACGTAGATACCAGCCATGGTTGGAGAAAGATTAATAGTACGATCATATCACTTCATGTTATTTTGTGGGTTTAACTAAACCAACGAACAGACTGCATAGCTTGCGTATAGTCCCGTATGCCTAACCTCTGGGAACTTTAAATCTAATAGCCAGAGATTTAAAACGAATTCTGTCCTCAGGAAATAGAATACTATCCACAATCACAAAAAGTTTGGCAAGATATAGGGTATTGTGTCGTCCAGTGAACATAATCAAAACATCCCAAGATCGTTTTGTTTCCTTCTTGAAACTAAGCTAGTTAACAGGCGAAAGATAACATAATAAAGCTCCAACGAACCCTGAACGATCCAGAGTTGCCCAGTGCTGTACCGAACAAGTTTGACTGGAATTTAAACACGTCGTCAGGCTATAGTTGTGGTTGTGAAACGTCAAACTTTACCTATACGCCATGCAAACATGTTGTGACTGGAAATATGATATATTGAATGATGAAGACCTGTAAACACTCCTGATGGAGATATCTTAATGTGGATATCCTTAGACGCATAAAACATGAAGGCCGACCAGAAGATAGTCCTAATTGCACTAGATCAGTACGTTATTGAATGAGAAAGAATTGAAACTGCAGTACCCGCGGATTGGCTAGATGTCACCAAGAGCAAGGTCGTTGAAACAGTCCGCCATATTGACAGAAGTATCCTTCTTCAACCAAAACAAGTACTGCGAAACCTCAATTTACAAGATTTTCTATCAAATTTCTAAATTGAAATTCGTCATTGTCCCAGCAGACAAAGCTCCAAATAGTATAATATTCATATGTAAATATTACTATGACTGGGTGCTGGTTAAAGACTTGAGTATACCCCAAGATTGCGTTCACTCTGAAGGATTTATTTAACAAACATAAAACGTTTGCAATGTGTAAATTATATTAATTTTGGAATATTTCGTTAGACGGTTCCGAAGGATTACCTATTTTCTTGAGATTTAGTCGACAATCTACATGTGAATTTACAAAATGCTTGCAACCACATTCAGAAGATATTCATTGGTATGCTCATGAACGTCACTTATTGGCGTGAAACGTTATTGTATGCTACTTACAGGTTTTTGTTGCAAAGAAACCGAGCTGTCGTCCACTGTTTTCAAAAAAACGCAGCCTCCAATCGCTTCAAATGCACTGTGTGTACACCTCTTGTCCCAGTTACATGATCTATCGCCTCCCACAGGTGTATTATTTTTTTATCTTGCACACTATTCCTCAAAAGCTGCCTTAACACAAAAATCATATTCCTTCGTGTGCTTTCCTGAAACGAGCCCTCTTGGCATTTTGCTGAAAGCTAAGATTAGATTATCAGATTTTGGATCAACCAGCCCATATCGCAACTGTCTGTCGTGTTTACGGTTGACTTTACACTCGTGGCACAACACGTCTAGCTTAAACCGTCTAACCTCACTTTGGAAGGAAAACCCGAGCTCGACAACAACATGCTGAAACCACCGACCCGCTGCCAGACAATGTCAATAAGTTTCAGGCACGAGACGTCGACGGCGACGATGTTGGGTTAAGCAGGACTTTGATACCAATGGCCTCTGCTGGTATTGTCTTTTCGTCGCATTCTGTGGCGTTGTTAAGCTGTCCGGGAGATATTTGGTGAAAATACAAGCGTCTAGTCCGTCATTCATAATTCAGCCGTCGTCCATTAAAGAATATCCGCGTCCATAATCCAAAGACCTATTCCATATCCATATAACAGTATTAGCACCAAATTCAAAAACGCCAGTATACGAGGGAACAATAAATGACAACGATGTGGCCGCAGACATTTTTTAATTCCAAATGATTCCCAATGTCACCTTTTCAGGAGAAACATTTGCTTTTCATTCGCATTGTCGTTCACAGTAATTTGCATGGATCAATGGCAATTCATCTGAAATGGTACATTATTCGAATTCCTACAAGCGT
This sequence comes from Hanleya hanleyi, assembly GCA_036873755.1. Taxonomy (NCBI): domain Eukaryota; kingdom Metazoa; phylum Mollusca; class Polyplacophora; order Lepidopleurida; family Hanleyidae; genus Hanleya; species Hanleya hanleyi. The sequence continues at coordinate 12,438 of JAVTVY010047603.1, read as the reverse complement.
CCATTCCGTCAAACATTATTCAGTCATCTTCCATTAAAGAACATCCGCGTCCATAATCCAAAGACCTATTCCATACCCCATATAACAGCATTAGCACCAAATTCAAAAAGACAATCATAGTATACATAAACATCGGCTAATTTCCTGCCAGAGTGAAGCAGTCAACAGTTTTCAGTTATGCCCGCAAGACATCATGATATGTTGAGGTCTGAACGCAGCTTCCTAAAACGCTCTGATTCAAACACCAGATAACACATAACAGAGCAGCCTGACCGCCACTTTAAATCAAGGTATGCTCACATTATTCTGCTCGGGCAATTTGAAGCGAATTTTGCGACAGAATGAGACATTCTTCATTGATGAGTGAAAAAACCTTGCCACAAGTCACGCCTAAGACAGAAAAGCCAGCATACGAGGGAACAATAAATGACAACGATGTGGCCGCAGACATTTTTTAATTCCAAATGATTCTCAATGTCACCTTTTCAGGAGAAACAATTGCTTTTCATTCGCATTGTCGTTCACAGTAATTTGCATGGATCAATGGCAATTCATCTGAAATGGTACATTATTCGAATTCCTACAAAGTTAGTATTACAAGCGTCTATTCCGTCAAACATTATTCAGCCATCTTCCATTAAAGAACATCCGCGTCCATAATCCAAAGACCTATTCCATACCCCATATAACAGCATTAGCACCAAATTCAAAAAGACAATCATAGTATACGTAAACATCGGCTAATTTCCTGCCAGAATGAAGCGGTCAACAGTTTTCAATTATGCCCGCAAGACACCATGATGTTAAAAATATATCAAATCTGTATCGCTGATCAGTATTCTAAATCCATATGATATTCGTTGTATAGTCGTCATCTAGAGAACGATGTATCTCAGTCACGCTTTGATTGTAACTGTTCATATGTACTCCATGAGGATCTCGAAGTACATGGATTCATACGGCTCCTAGCCTAGGGTTAAGCGGAATTAGACACAATTTACGAAACGTAACGCCAGAGATCTGGCACGCCACGCTCGTGTTTTGCTATCAGCATGCCATATGTATCGCCAAATTTGAGAATCCTTGAGTAGAATGTTGAACAAAGATCAAGCCAACCGTTAATCCGTCTGATATTTTTGAACCTTTGAAAGCAATACTCAATAGCCAGTCGGATTCGCCAGAACTACAACGTTCTGTCAAAGTTTCGAAGTTTGAACCAATCATTGTGGACGATGCTTGAATTTCTCACTAATAAAATCTATGTGAAATTTGACAACACAATATGACAGCACCATATAGGTATTCCAATGGGTACTAAATGTGCACCTCCTCTGTCTGACCTACATCTGTTCTCTCGTGAATGCGACTATATTGTGGACGCTTTCAAAGGCCAACCATTTTGAAACTGGTTCATTCTCATTCACCAAACGCTATCTAGACGATCTTCTCGCTGTGGATAATCGCTATACAAGTGGCACAGCGCAAAATATACATCCACCCCTCACTGGATTTGACATCAGATTTGAAAAAAGAAGCGAGCCTTCTCTCTCATGGACTTTACGATGAAAGAGATGATTACAATTTCGACAATTAAGCTATCCTTTTCTGGATACACGCTTGTATTTTGGGATATGGACGCGGAATTTCTTTAATGAACGACGACTGAACACGGACTAGACGCATGTATTGTATCTCAATGGCCGTCTCCATTGTTGAGAAATTTTATGAATATAGTTTGCTGTCATTATCAAGATATGTAACGGGCAAAAATATCAACGCTTTTGTGACCAAGAATCCATTCCAAATTAGCAGAAGAGACATCGACGTAGCACTGTCCAAAGGTAATGATAATATGACATTCAGTGAGTAAAACACACGAAATATTGATATATATCGATATCTGTATTGATGTTTCGATGATTGGTATGTGTACATCGTTCTATTACATAGGTTAATGCTAATGACATATTTCACATGTGGGGCATAATGAAATATAACGCGCGCAATGTTACTTTGTGTCTCTTGCATCTTATGCCTTATGACACTAGCCGCAAACCTCGCCCTAACAAAATCAACTGCAAAGAATGTGCTTTATTGTATACGTATAAATGAGAGAGAGAGAGAGAGAGAATTAAGGTTTAACGTCGAGTTCAGCAATATTTCGGCTGTATAGCGACGACCAAACATAATTCTAGTTAGTCCCACCAAAACAAGTCAATAATTCAGCCCAAACGAGTGAATAATTCAGCAATCCAGAAGTAATCAACACAACACACCATAGACATTGAAGTTTATACAACAAACCGATTTCTCTCAAATAACCTAAACTACAGCCTTCAAACATCCGACTAAATTTATCTTCCAAAGTAGCTGCTTGACAAAAAGAATCTCTTGCAATCTTAGAATCTATACAATAGATCAGCATATGTTTCACTGCGAGATCTCCGTGACATGGAATACATCTTGGGTTGGGTTCTTCGTGAAGTAAATGTTCTTGAGTTAATCGTGTACGGCTGATTCTACATCGCCTGATTATGGCTTAATCAAAACGTTTCCGGCTGCCCAGATGGTATACCCTACAGTTTTTTGAAACTGAGCATTCCAAAAAGATTGAAAGGGCTTTCTCACATAAGCACAGATAGAGGGTCTGAAATCGCGATATGGGATTCCAACAGGATCAATCTCATTATCCAGAGCTGCCTTGGCCATAACATCTGCTTCAGTGCTTCCTCTGATGCCAACGTGCCTAAGCAACCAACAAAACACTTCGAATAAATGAAGCATGTTTCCAATAATATACATGTGGGAATGGAATGACTTAGGTGGAAAGTTATTGAATCATGTCTTAAGTATTGGCTTCAGATCCGAAATATAATATCATGCCCTCGTCCACAAATGAATTTCCGCCTCAGTAATTGAACGACCTTTTGCGTACGACAGAAAGCATCTATTTCAACTATGCGTAAAATGAAAAGGAATCATAAGATGGTTTCCTGCAAGAGAGAATCGGTCAATACTATGTAATGTTTTTTTTTCTGCAAGACACAATACTGTGCTATACGTAACAACCTTATTACTGACCAATATTTTTTATCCAAATGAATTCGGATGTCTTTTACTAAATCGTGGTGTATCTCCGGCATCAAGTGCTTCCAGGCGAACTTCTCGTTTCAACAGGGTTGCCAGTTTCAGATTTGTGCTCTCATAGAGAATTGACAGAATGTATAACTGGGAGGAGAACCGCCTGATTTCAGAGCTACAACCGTTGAATGCAAGCCACACTTCACATCAGGATAAAAGCAAAAAAGCTGTATAATCGTGCCTATTCGCTTATTCCAAGGCTAATACATGGTTCAAGAATTTATATAACACTGATACATATCGATGTTAAATTATGTGCTTAACATTAGCTATTGTTGTTTAATTTTGTTTGTCTTTGCGTACACATTTTACCGATACCCTGTATTTCAATAACCGGAGTATCGCTGGTCAGTAACCTGGTCACAGCTCATAAAACTAATTAAACGGCAAAATCAATACTCGGAAAACCATTTCTGCATTACTCCACTCAGACGTAAGCACTGAAACAAGATAATTATTGGTATTTTCGTACCTTAAGGAGTAACACTTTCTCATTACCACACTTCACCGCTAAACAAGAGAGAGCGAATCTGAAACATAATTTTATCCTGTGCGCAAACACATCAAATTATGCAATTTGTTCAACGATTGATTACAAAGTGTGAAGATATACTTTGCTTCGAACCCAACGGCGATAGTTAGCTTGTCATATATTTAACCGTTTTCGCTCTCAGTATTTCGCGAAATTTGTACTTGGGATGCCTTGATTCACACCTATTTTACAACTTATATTCGACGATATAAACCATTTAGAAAGCGGTATGGTGTTAAAAGAATCAAGCACAAGTCTCTTGTATCTTAATACGTCGAAACAGTTTTGGTTGCTGTCACGTCGCATAGACCAAATTTTGACCAGTTGAAATCGGCTGGAGTTGGTACTGGTATGACGTACATCACTGTATTGGCGCGAAAATTACTATTCCAAACGATTCATATGACAGCATCAGCTAAATTACCGTAGCAGTAGTAGGGTATACGCTTTTCACCGCTCATTGACCTCAGAAATTTGCATAATTTGTGGCGGCCACGTGGCGGAGAGAGAGGTCAAATGCAGTATAGTTCCGGCAGGATGACCAAAAGCTACCTCTAACACAGGAGAGTTCCAATTGCTGCAGGGGATGTATTCAGGATGTATTCATCCGCGGTGATGCGGTCTGGCCGCGGTTTTGGCGGTGATTCGGTCTCGGGAAAAAGCTTCCGCGGAGAAAAAGTAGTCCCTAGATAAAATGGTCCGATGGGGTCGAGTGAGGTATCAAAGTGAAGCTTATGTGAAGGGGCATCTAATGGGCTGGGTGTGGGGTTGAACTATCGGCATTCTGCGCATGCGCGGTGGCCGAAGGGTATGAAAATAGCCGTGTTGGAGCCAGGGGAGTTACTTATGGTCCAATGGGGTCGAGTGAGGTATCAAAGTGAAGCTTATGTGAAGGGGCATCTGCTGGACTGGATGTGGGGTTGAAATATCAGCATTCTGCGCATGCGCGGTGGCCCAAGGGTATGGAAATAGACGTGTTGGGAGCTAGGGGAGTCCCTAATGGGCCGATGGAGTTGTATGAGGTATGAAAGTGAAGCATTCGTGAAGGGGCATCTGACTGGACTAGCGGCTCGGGCGTTGTTACCATTCTGCGCATGCGCATAGACGTATTGGGATGTAGGGGAGCCCCTAATGGTCCAATGGGGTCGAGTGAGGTATCAAAGTGAAGCCTAGGTGAAGGGGCATCTGATGGGTTGGGTGTGCGGTAGGAATATCATTCTACGCATGCGCAGATGCAATGCGGAGCTCTCGTCCAATCAGAAGCGAGTATTTCAAATCCGTCACAGAGCTCTCGCCCAATCATAAGCGAGTAATTTTGACCCGGTGCATTATGGGACATATCCAAGATGGCGGCACGTATGTTCAAGATGGCGGCACATCCGGTGTCGAAAACTGGTCATTTCGTCGGGATGTGGTCACCTAGTGTCGAAAACTGGACCCTGTATGGGTCCCGCTACACGTTTTGGGGTCTTGTGAAGCCTAGGTGAGGGAGTTACATTAGGGTGTCGTTTCCATTCTGCTGCGCAGGTCACGTGGGGGGTTGACACGTCCGTATGTTCAACCGCCGGGTGTTTTCCCGGCGCGGCCCCCCAGCGCGAAAGCGCGCGGGTTCTCCGGCCGCAGCGCGCGCGCGCGCGCGTCAATGTAGGGAGAGGATAAATCGACAACATAGAACTTATAGTCATCAACTTCATCTATACGTGTTGGACGAGTCTTCACTCACCGTATACACGTACCTCAATGAAATGCCCGCTCCAAACCTAGACCAAAAACACGTACTTGGTCTGTGGGCTGATTTCATTGGCCTCTCTATTTTTACTATAGTGCGCTTGCATTCTAACCTTGATGGGTTACATTTTGGCCCCATCCTACACCACTATTTCAGTTTGACTGAATCTCCACAATGGGCATTGATGCATTATGAATAAAACACACCAGACAGGGTTTTTTGGTGAGATCTCATTTTTTTATTCAGTGAACAACAACAACGTGAGAACAACCACGTGAAAACTGAAGCCCAGAACAAGGGGCTTGTAAACTGAAGCCCAGAACAGGGGGCTTGTACACTGAAGCCCAGAACAGGGGGCTTTTAAACTTAAGCCCAGAACAGCGGGCGTGTGTACATTGAAAGAATTCAAGCCCAGAACGGGACTTGTACATTGAAATGATGGGCGGCCCAGTCATATGCGAGTACATCGCGGTCCTCGGCCTTGGGGTACTCGTCAAACATCTGTACGATGGTAGATAAGGGTCTTCCCCGGCATCGATGGTACAGGTAAAACAAGCAATATTGTCCGCACACGCCACTGGTCAGGCTTTGCAACGTTTGACTGTTCCAACACCACGTCTCTGTGCCTTGATCCATGAAGTCTGTTAAATCGGGATGGAGGGGTGGCAGACCGTACGGGTCAAAGTTTTCGCCCTGCTGTTCTGTCAAGTACACGGCCACCCAGTGTTCACCGGGTCGCTCCATCGGGTCCGTGTTGAGAACGTAAGCAGCAGGATACACACGGTCTAATGGGAACACATCTCGGGCGAACACCCCTTGAAACATCATACGTGTCTCTGGGTCATTCTCCAGCACGGTGGTTACCTGCTCTGTATCCATGTTAGGTGGAGAAGTCACACAGCACGTTGCGCGCCTTGTCCACTTGAATGATGTTGTCAAACTCGGCGTAGCAGATCACATTGACGGTGCTCCGGAGGGCTCGTTGAAAGTGGATTTCCAACCGTAAATTGCCTTGCTTGACCAGGGCCAGCTGATGGTCGTTCTCTAAGGTGGGGGTCAGATCGAAACAGAAGAATGTGTATCCGTTCCCGTAGTCCTCCAGACTGATGAAATTCCCTTCGTCCTGGTTGATTTGACCGGTGGCTGTAAACAGGCTCTGATAGGCTCGAATGAAATTCGCGCGCCCAAAGTTCGGGGTTAAGGCGGTGGCTGGCACCTGTTGTCCATCCACATGCAGGGCCACAAAGTTGATGCCGAAATGTTTAAAGTCAAACGGATTCTCTGGGTAGGCTCCACTGAAACTGGTATTTTCCACACAGGCCAGGATCAATCGCTTGGGTAGTTCCCCCAGGAACAGGTTGTCTTTGTTGGTGCTCATATTTCCAGCAGACACAGAGAACACTTTGGTTTGCACACGTCGGATAGGGTAGTGGGCTGGTTTTGTTTCCAATGCTTTCATGTGTCCCAATTGAACGGCTGGATTCGGTTTCACTTTTCGGACATACAGGACTGCGTCTTCGATGACAATCTTATAGTCAGCTACATGCGCCTCTACATTAGTGGCCATCAAGGCGAAGGTCGGAGGCGCCCGTATCAGTCGGATTTTGATGGGGATCTTGTTCAAGAGGTATCGGTCTTGCATGAACATGTCTGCGTGCAGTCGACCGATCATATCCACCGAGACGCCGTTCGCGGTCAAAGCCTTCCGTTTGCTATATCCCGTATTGTCGTTCTCTGCGCCCATGTGCTCGGCTTTGTCCTGGTAGAATAAAGCGGCTGTCAGTTGAGATTTTTAGCCTCTCGCCCATGCGACAACAGCGTCTCGATGTAGGCTCGATAGGGGTACGTGTTGGTCGAGTCACTGATGAGTTTGTCGCTGAGAAATATATCCATCTGTTGAAACATCGAGTGCAGCCAGAGATTCGTGGGGCCCACCGTTGCTTGGTCGGCGATTCTGGTGCCATCTCCATTGGTGATCTTGGCTTTCACATACAAGTAGGTATGGGCTAAATCCACATAGGTCGTATCCGCATTACTGATGGTGAACTCGATGGGCCCTGTTGCGTTGATGCTGGAGAGCGGGAGATGCTCCACCCATAATCCTTGTTCGGCACTGGTCTGTGTGGGCGGCACGGTCCACAAATCAAATTCACTGTTGGTGGAGGGCAGGACTCGGCGTGGATCAAGGACATGTTTTAAGAAAAGATATCCCGGGTCTTCGATGTGCGTCGTCGCTGGGTCGGTCGTCGACTGGTGCGTGGTCTCGGTGGGGCAGCTCTTTTATTCCCTACGGTGCGTTGTGCTTTGGCCACCAAGACGCCTCCCGCTTCTTTGGCCCGCCATTTCAAGGCTTCTTTGGGTGCCGTACCCCCCAAGACATCACCGGCCACTTGCAGTCCACTGCGTACCGCTTGTTTGCCGATTGCTTTCACCCCACGCGCCACCAAGGGCAGGAACGTTTTGACGATGCTCCCGAGTATGTTCCCCAGTCCATGTCCACGTTGCATGCGTGCACCACTAAACACCGGAAAGCCACCCCCGGCCTGTTGGGCATAATAGTTCATATAGCTGCGTGCATCGCACTCGTAAGGCACCTTCATTATGCAAAGTGGGGAGCGCGTGCTTGTCGAAAATGAAGTGTCAGCACCACTTTCCCGCGTTGGAATGCCACCGGTCGTCCCGTGTCATCTCTTATATCCACCGTGATCGTGTTGATGTGGGTTTGTCGTACAGGCAGGTAGAGCATGTGGGTGAAACTGTGGGTGACTTGATCGCCATACGTATTTTTAATGGGCCATTGCAATTTTAATAGGCACCCCCCCTGTGGATGGTTTTAAAATTTGGGAGGGGGGGTATGTTGCTTGAAAGAATATTGGGGGGGTGGTTGATGGTGTAAAAATTTGGGAGGGGAGGATATGTTGTCTAAAGGAATTGTAGGGGGGGAATCGATGGTTAATAATAATGGGGGGGGTGTGCTTCACTTTTCGTGTTGGGGGGGTAGTACTCTTGATTGCATGTAAAAGCTTGGGTATTGTATATTGTAATGACACACCCTGTGGATGGTTATAATATTGGGGGGGTCTACCGCTGAACAAAAAATATTGGGGGGGGTGATCTACCTCTGAAAGAATTGGGGGGGGTCTCGCTACCGCTAAAAAAATAAAGGGGGGGGGGTCAAATATTGCAAATATTGGGGGGAGGGGTCATATAAAATGCATAGTATATTATTCTTGCTTCAGTCGTTGTATGCGCATGCAGTGAATCTACGGGAGTGAAGTATTCTTCTTATAAATTTGCAACACGATCGGATGATATAATACCACAGCAAATGCCCTCGCCATCATCTCTCGTCGTGGCTCGTCTATCAAAGCTTACGCCATGACAGAAGGCTTGTCTAGATGAATGGACGACAACGGTTTATTTATAGAATCCCGAATCAACTTCTGGAACCGCGTCACATTCGTGACCCTCACGACTTCTGCCATATTTGGGTTACCCAAATGAAACAGCGCGTAATCAATTTATTCACTTGTCTATTTCTTCGCCACAGCTCGCGGGAAGGGAAGAACGCCGCGCATTTATTGGAAGTTAATTTTGGAACAGCATCAAATCAACCGCTGGAAAACGGTCGCTCTCAAGCAAGGCCGAAATAGACGTTGGATACAGTGTATGGGCCTTGCTATAGGAAGATATGACATCGCAAACTAATTAGTTATTATACATTATAATAATCCGGTAAAAAGTTACAGCATATGTGCATGTACCCTGTTGTAATATACATTTAACTGTATATAAATTCCTGCAACATACGCAGGCATATACGTGGTTCCCATAAATCGTTGAAACGTCCATACAAGCGTCTAGTCCGTCATTCATAATTCAGCCGTCGTCCATTATAGAATATCCGCGTCCATAATCCAAAGACCTCTTCCATATCCATATAACAGTATTAGCACCAGATTCAAAAAGACAATCATAGTATACATAAACATAGGCTAGTTTCCTGCAAGAGAGAAGCAGTCAACAGTTTTCAATGATGCAGACAAGACATCATGATGTTCCAAAAATATCAAATCCGTATCGCTGATCAGTATTCTTAATCCATAATAATCGTTGTAAGTTCGTCATCTAGAGAATGATGTATCTCAGTCACGCTTTGATTGTGAATGTTCATATGAGCACCATGAGGATCTTGAAGTGCATGGGTTCATACGGCCCCTAGCCCCGGGTTAAGCGGAATTAGACACAAGTTACGAAACGTAACGCCATAGATCTTGCACGCTACGTTCGTATTTTGCTATCCGCTATCCACGTCATAAACCCATGTAATATATTTCGTACCCACCATCCTACAATATGATTGGTCAGTGAGATCAGTTCTTTGATGTAAATTTGAGCCAATCAAAAGTTACAATTGACAACGGTAGAGTCGGGCTGCTGCAGTCAGACGACTAGAAAGTTCTCATAACAAAAATTCCAATCCAAAATTCCACGCAATTCATATTTCTATATGGTGTTCACTTTCTTCGAAGTAAATCTCGCGTGTCGAGAAAACACAAAAAGTTGACGTCGACTTTTGAAAAGCGACGTCGTTTGGACTCTCGTACGTCTCACGTCGAGTTTTGCAATGTTAAAGAGATGAAGGACTTAAGTAGTATAGTCTACGGAAAAAAGGTCGTATTGACCTCTTTGAACTTAAACTTGAGGGATAACTCTTGATTCCCGTGAAGCATCCGACAGGGGGCGCCACCAGCTCAAGAGGGCTCCCCGTAAAAAGGAGGTAACTCTTGATGCACTTTTGTGATTTTGGCAAATGCCGGGTTATCTTCCCTGATTCGAACATTTGCATATTAAATCTACACGGAAAAATGCCTGTATGGGGTATGGATGGTCGGATTGGGTCGTATGAGGTATCAATGTGAAGCAGTCGTGAAGGGGCGTCTGATGGGCTGGGTGTGCAGTTGAAATATTGTCATTCTGCGCATGCGCGGTGGACAAAGTGTTTGAAAATAGACGTTTTGGGGTATAGGGGAGCCACTAATGGTCCGATGGAGTTGAGTGCGGTATCAATGTGAAGCCTATATGAGGGGGCATCCGATGGGGTGGGTGTGGGGTTGGAATATCGTCATTCTGCGCATGCGCGGTAGACAAAGGTTATGGAAATAGACGTTTTGGGATCTAGGGGAGCCCCTAATGGTCCGATGGAGTTGAGTGAGGTATCAATGTGAAGCCTATGTGAGGAGGCATCCGATGGGGTGGATGTGGGGTTGGAATATCCTCATTCTGCGCACGCGCGATAGACCAAAGGTATGGAAATAGACGTTTTGAGATCTAGGGGAGCCCCTAATGCGCCGATGTGAGGTATCAATGTGAAGTCTATGTGAGGGGGCATCCGCCTGGACTAGTGTCTCGGCCGTTGTCAACATTCTCCACATGCGCAAACAGAAAATTGTGGGAAAAGGATATGGAAATAGACGTTTTGGGATCTAGGGGAGTCCCTAATGGGCTGATGGAGTTGAGTGAGGTATCAATGTGAAGCCTATGTGGGAGAGCATCCGCCTGGACTAGTGCCTCGGTCGTTGTCAACATTCTGCGCATGCGCAAACAGGGAATTGTCGGAAAAGGGTATGGAAATAGACGTTTTGGCATCTAGGGGAGCCGCTAAAGGGCCGATGGAGTCGTATGAGGTATCAATGTGAAGCCTATGTGAGGGGGCATCCGCCTGAACTAGTGTTTTGGTCGTTGTCAACATTCTGCGCATGCGCAGACAGGGAATTGTGGGAAAAGGATATGGAAATAGACGTTTTGGGGTCTGGGTGGGCCAGTAGTGGTCCTATGGAGTCGTATGAGGTATCAATGTGAAGGATACTTCAGGGGGCATCCGCCTGGACTAGTGTGTCGTTCGTGTTCAACATTCTGCGCATGCGCAGACAGAGAATTTTTGTGTTCTAGGGGAGTCCCTATTGGGCCGATGTGGTCGAGTGAGGTATCGTTGTGAAGGACACGTGAGGGGGCATCCGCCCGGACTAGTGTGTCGACCGTGTTCGACATTCTGCGCATGCGCAAACAGGGAATTGTGGGAAAAGTGCATTGGAAGGAACGTTTTGGGGTCTAGGTGGGCCACTAATGGTCAGATTGACTCGAATGAGGTATCAATGTGATGCATACCAAGTGGCGTAGAACATCCGTATACGATGACGGTGAGCGGCCCTACGGGGTGTGGAAAGACGTCCTGGGTGATGAAGTTTTTAGAGGAAGGTTTGGCAACCCGAGCTCCGACACGTGTTGTTTGGTGTTATACCCAGTGGCAGCCCGCCTACGAAACTACGCGATTACAGAATGTGAGCTTTGTCCCAGGAATTCCTTACGACATAGACGAACCCCATTACTTCGATTCCTAGCAGACCAACGTGGTAGTGCTCGATGATCTGATGAGTGCAGCCAAGGACAATTCGAAAATCGCCGACCTATTCACCAAAGGGTTCCATCATCGCAATCTGTCCGTCATCTATTTGACTCAGAATCTCTTTCCTCAAGGGAAGGCGTCCAGAGATATTGCCTTGAACTGCCAATACTGCCAATGTTGTTCTCCAATCCCATCGACAGAGCACAAATCCGTGTGTTTGGTAGTCGAATTTATCCTCAGAACAGCGACAATTTCATGCAGGCGTTTCAAGGAGCGACAAGTCGTCCGTACGGCTACCTGTTCGTAGATTTAAAAGCCCATACCCCCGAAGATCGCCGGCTGACGACCCACCTATTACCCGGTGAGGCATCACCGCAACGTCATATACCCCTACACCATCCACCTAGTCCACATCTGGCAGAGCAGCAGCAGCAACCCGCTCCCGTACAGCGTGCCCCCTTCATACCATTAGTCCCCGAATACCACCCAACCGTGAAGGACCAGCCCAAACCCGTACAAGGGAATGAACATAATGTGAACTCGAGGCTATGGAAGGATTTGTTCAAAGAAAGTATGGACGCCGAGATGGGCGAGATTTTGGAGGCCACAGGAAACAAATTTCAACGCAAA
>JAVTVY010047602.1:0-23467 GCA_036873755.1 Hanleya hanleyi | reverse complement strand
AACAACAGGGAATGGTACAATATAATCAGACTGAGTTACTATTACTTACAGTCTATAAGGAAAAAAAATGATTCAATTAACTCCTCAGTCCTGTAATTTTATCCTAACTTGATCGCGTTTCGCCGCAGTCGGGAAAAATATATACGGTAGTCCCCCGCACGTGGTCGAGTGTCTGCACACGGCCCGCTATTGAATCATTGTTCAGTTTCCAGCGTTCGTATATCAGATATCTTTCTTTAAACCAGCATTCCTTTATTTGAAAAACACACATTATTTTAAGTAACAAATTTGAGAGATCTTCAACGTTAATATATTTGTTCGTCGTATATGCTAAACCCCTCGCTGTCCCCCATTTACCTGCCAAACCTGCCCTGTATTATTCGTATGGGAGGCACTTGGGCGGTGTTCAAAGGAGGCACTGGAAGGGAGCAGAATTCAAACTTTGTCGGGTGACGTTCCCGCGGAGATATCAAGTTGTAACGTGTGTGCTGGTGAATTGCATCAGATTTCTTCACAGCAACTGAATTCTTCGTTTGGGGAAAGCAAGATGCGATTTAACCTTTCGGTATGCTGTATGCTATTCGCTATATTTTCAGGTGAAGTGGACAATCAAACGACCATTATTTGACGTCAAAAATGAGCCATCACGAAAAGCCTTTTGGAAGGATGTACATTTAACGTTGATTTTATTTTAGTATTTTGATCAATAAAAATTTCAAAAAATAAAAAATCTGGACTACAATTCTCGAGCATCACTTGTTTGTGCATGACAACGTATCGACAAGCCTGGAAGATCACAAACAATGGTGAAAGGGTTTCCTTTTTTCTTTCAGAACATCCATTCCCCCCTCCCTCCCCCTAACAGTCCATACGTCCGTGTTATTATCCACACGACAAGGTGAGGTATTTACGCAGACCCCATGTGGTAAATATATTTGACCGTAAACAAACCTACAGAGTACGGTGATCGATCTGACTCATCCTGCATTCTTCATCAGGTTCTCTGATTTTTCTCCCTTCTAATAATACTCAACATACAATACAATATCTAATAGTATGTTCGTGAAAGAGGCCGTGTTTTTATTATTATCATTATTACGGTTCACTGTATAGGAAACAAACTTGAAATGATGTGTTCACATCGCACGACATAATAGTATACCCCCTCAGTGCCCCTCAATTTCCTACTGAAACACCAAGCCTCCACATGAATGGCATTTGCTGCAGGTCTCCTTTGATATTTAAATTGTCAATGGCTACATTGTTTTGAGTACCGGGATAGCTTACTAATGAAGTGTTTAGTTTATTTTTAGCCTGTCCAGCTATTTCCCATTCAGCACAGCTTGTCCTCCAGAGAAAACCACATAAAATGGAAGAATCCAAAGTCAGGATAGGGGTGACAAGATGTTTCAGTTTCCAGTGGAGAGAATCTGAACAGCATGAAATATATAGTGAAATAGGAGAGTCCACGTGCAACATGCAAGTTTCACCCAGACTGGAAATGACACTTATTCATATGCAAATGAGATCGTGTGTAATAACATTGAATTGACTGCCTGGGGAATACCTTGTCCCTTCGGAAGCCCAAATTCAGCTCTGGGTGAGGATGCGCGATTCACCAGCAAGAGGCAATTGAAAGGGGTTCTAAATTAACGCTGCAGTATTATGGGTTTGTGTGTTAATGTGTGGCCCTTGTTCGTCCTGTAAATTTCACAATACCTCATTCAAACTTGTTATATCTTGGTTTTGATTGCATCTATCGTTTAATGAAACATAGACAGGAAATCACACAGTTGACAAACGTCAGTTTTCCCACCAGGGGACACAAACAAATTTTGCGATGTGAAGCGCCGACAACAATCATCTCTGCATGTGCTCCGTTTTGTTTAAATATAGTTATCATAAAGACTTACTCTTTCCGGTTTTGATAAATATTTTATTGTGAATGAAAATATTTCTTACGAATACCCACGAACTTACCAAAATTCCAGCAATCAAAAATTCTTTGGAATTACACCGCGCATTTTTACACTAAGAATCAAAACATCGCTATCGCCATTCCAGTACTCTTTTTGCTAAACAAATTTGAGAAACATTTAAATGGCATTAGGTAAAGTTTCGGAGATGAGAACATACCAGTATTTAATTAATATTCAGAACGATATCATACTTCGACTTTTACTTTTAGTAAACTGTTACAGTACCGGTACCGTAATAGATATTCTCATACTTGAAACAAACCAATCGAAACGTGTATTGCCGACTGACACTCGGTTCTCTTGTACAATCCGCCGTTAATTCAACATTAATTTCGTGTCATAGGTCCGGGATATTTATTCAAGTCCTGGATGGTGTGTGTAAAATTATGCACAGTGAAGACCAAAAAGTCTATGACAGTCCGCTAATCTGTCTAAAACTTCGTGATACAATCCTACACAAATTTGCCGTTGGTTCATTTTCAGGGTTCACAACAACAACGTCGACATACCGAACGACTCGAACATGGAATACTCTATTATGTGTATAGTTTTATATTTCCAGAATATTCATTCAATTCCATGTCAGTTAGGTTTCATAATATAGATCATAGCTAATACTGAACAAAAAGGAAGGAATACGTTCAATGTTTTGGCCTACTTTTACGATGTTATTATGGACGCGAATTTACGGACGTCAGCTCAAAAATCTGCATGATCGTGCTGAACTTGTCACTCGATAAATATGCTCGACTTCCTCGAATAAAATTAGACGCCTTTATCAGGGTAGAGGAGATTTTCCGACATCATACACTGCATTTTATGGAAACTGATGAGATATCAAAGTTAATACACGGTAATAAATACGATCACTACGACCACGGCAAAGCGGTCCGCCATTTTGGATTCTCTGTGAAAGTCGGCGCGACATTTAATTCGAACACTCGCGTTTTTCTAGAATTCGCTCAACAAATAATTCGAAAGTAGCCAATTTTTGGAGTGCTGAGTTTCATCACCACATCGCGAATTAATAGGGAAATTACCGTATACTTTCTAACAGTCAAATAATGCCCAGAAAGGTTTCAACTTTGTTTCTTTTATGATTAGGTATGATACCATAATTCGGGCTGACATTAGGGGTCTGACCTATGATCCAATTAACAAGAACTAAATAACAGAAAGTAATTAGACCTCGTCAGCCAATGTTTTCGGGGTAACACATCATTTATTTTCTCCCAAAGCTCATATTCCTGCAAGCGGCATGCAGAAAACGTTTTTCAGTCCTATGTTATATCAATAGACTAATCCATTGTTTGGCTGAGTGAATATGTAATAGTTACATGATGACACGAGACAATGTATGTGCCATGTATTGGTAAGATATTGTGCACGAGGGGTCTTTTATCGTGCCAATATTTGGCATAGATTGTCGTGTCACAGTCTGTCATGAAACTGTTTTATCCAATGATCATCCGAGCTAGAGTGTGGAGCTCCGCCTCTTTTGACCTAATCCAGAGAAAAGAGGTCATTTGTATATCGAATACACCATTTGCAGTATTTGAAATACACCACTGGTGAGTTATGTAGTGAATATTAAAATTTACAAGGAAATGATCACAGGAAATTTGAGGAGTCATTGGATAATCAAATTTTAGAGCGGATGATCTGGGACTAGAAAGGGTTGAAATGTTTACATCTCCACCTGTCCCAGACATGTAATTTTCATAAGAGACTGATTCAGATAATATGTACTAATAACCTTCTATTTAAATTGATAAAATCACCCCAAATTCTGTAAAGTTCCGCCTCTGCCAAGTTGTTTGTGGGGTTGGAAACATCGTTAATGCACATACATCTTGCTTTATCGTTGCTTTCAACATATTTATTTGAGCAAAATATTTTTATTTTATTTTCAGATTTACATGTTGTCTTTATTGCAGTAATTATGTCTCCCCCAACTATCTTGGGGGGAGACAATCCCACCTCTAGTGTTTGTGCTGTCTGTCTGGTTGGATGGATGTCTGTCTGGATGGATGGATGTCTGTCCGTCCCCTTACCTTGTCTGCAAGATATCTTGAGAACTACTGGATGGAATTTCACCAAACTTGGATGGAAGCTTCATTGGGATAGCCCCCCCATTTGATTAGGTTTTGGTGTGTGTGTGTGCATTCATCCGTGTCCGGTGTCCGTCCGCCTACTGGTACATGTATATACAGGCCTTGTCTGCAAGATATCTTGAGAACTACTGGACGGAATTCCCTCAAACTTGGATAGAAGCTTCAGTGGGATAGCCCCCTCATTTGATTAGGTTTTGGTGTATGGGCGTGCATTCATCCGTGTCCAGTGTCCGTCCGTCCGTCCATCTACTGGTACATGTATATACAGGCCTCGTCTGCAAGATATCTTGAGAACAACTGGATGGAATTTCACCAAACTTGGATGGAAGCTTCATTGGGATAGCCCCCCCATTTGATTAGGTTTTGGTGTGTGTGTGTGCATTCATCCGTGTCCGGTGTCCGTCCGTCCATCCATCTACTGGTACATGTATATACAGGCCTTGTCTGCAAGATATCTTGAGAACTACTGGACGGAATTCCCTCAAACTTGGATAGAAGCTTCAGTGGGATAGCCCCCTCATTTGATTAGGTTTTGGTGTGTGGGCGTGCATTCATCCGTGTCCGTCCATCCGTCCATCTACTGGTACATGTATATACAGGCCTTGTCTGCAAGATATCTTGAGAACAACTGGATGGAATTTCGCCAAACTTGGATGGAAACTTCATTGGGATAGTCCCGTCATTTGATTAGGTTTTGGTGTGTGTGTGTGCATTCATCCGTGCCCGGTGTCCGTCCATCCGTCCATCTACTTGTACATGTATATACAGGCCTTGTCTGCAAGATATCTTGAGAACTACTGGACGGAATTTCACCAAACTTGGATGGAAGCTTCAGTGGGATAGCCCCGTCATTTGATTAGGTTTTGGTGTGTGTGTGTGTGCATTCATCCGTGTCCGGCGTCCGTCCATCCATCTACTTGTACATGTATATACAGGCCTTGTCTGCAAGATATCTTGAGAACTATTGGACGGAATTTCACCAAACTTGGACGGAAGCTTCAGTGGGATAGCCCCCTCATTATGCCCCCCCCTCTAACTAGAGGGGGGGCATATAGCGATCGCTTTGTCCGTCCGTCTGTCCGTCTGTCTGTCTGTCTGTCTGTCCGTCCGAATTTCTTGTCCGGGCAATATCTCGGTTAATATTTGATGGACAGGATCGAAACTTGCATGGAATGTGGCCAGTGGCTCGTAGTTGTGCAGCGTGGAGTTTTTTCCGAGTTCCGGTATAATTTTCAAGAGTTATGGCCCTTTTTCTGAAATCTCTGTGAATGGGACTTGTCCGGGCTGGATCTTGGTTAATATTGTATGGACAAGTATGAAATTTGCATGATATGTGGTCAATGACCCACAGTTGTGCAGCGTAAAGTTTCTCCACGTTTCGCTTATATTTTCAAGAGTTATGGCCCTTTGTTCCTGAATTCTCCGTGAATTGGGACTTGTCCGGGCTGGATCTCGGTTAATATTGTATGGACAATTATGAAATTTGCAGGATGTGTGGTCAGTGCCCTGTAGTTGTGCAGCGTGAATTTTCTCCGCGTTTCGCATGTATTTTCAAGAGTTATGACCCTTTTTTCTTCAAATCTTTGTGAATTGGGACTTGTCCGGGCTGGATCTCGGTGAATATTGTATGAACAATTATGAAATTTGCAGGATATGTGATCAGTGCCCTGTAGTTGTGCAGCGTGAAGTTTCTCCACATTTCGCCTATATTTTCAAGAGTTATGGCCCTTTTTTCTTCAAATCTTTGTGAATTGGGATTTGTACTAGGGCTGGATCTCGGTTAATATTGTATGAACAAGTATGAAATTTTCATGATATGTGGTCAGTGACCCATAGGTGTGTAGCGTGAAGTTTCTCTGTTTTCGGTTATATTTTCAAGAGTTATGGCCCTTTGTTTAAACCTAAGTGAATGGGATATATTTATTTGTCCAAGCTGGATCTCAGTCCATAACTGATTTGAACCAGGAAAATGGCTATATTATATGTTATTCTACATTCCAACGCAGACAACATAGGTCCTGAAGTATGAAATTGCCCCAAAAACAGTGAATTGGGTACAAAATTCACTGATCGCTTCATAATTTCACCACAATATACTCCCAAGGAATGTAGGTCTCATAACCAGGTCACATTTTCGGATTTGGCGAAAGCCCTGGTGACCATCTTGCATCGAAGCATCGTATTATCACTTGTTGCTTGATATTTGGAATATGTATTATGTGAGACATGGCAAAAAAGTGACTGAAACAGAATTTTTATAGTTATCCAAATTAGGCCTCCACCAAGCAATAAAGAACAGAACAATGGCGGGGCAGTGTCGGATTAAAGTGGAAGGGGGGGCATACAATTGAACAATCTCTGATTGCTTCCTTCCTATGTTTGATTAGGTTTTGGTGTGTGTGCGTGCATTCATCCGTGTTCGGTGTCCGTCCATCTACTTGTACATGTATATACAGGCCTTGTCTGCAAAATATCTTGAAACTACTGGACGGAATTTCACCAAATTTGGATGGAAGCTTCATTGGGATAGCCTCTCATTTGATTAGGTTTTGGTGTGTGTGTGCGTTCATCCGTGTCCATCGTCCGTCCGTCCGTCCATCTTCATGTACATGTATATACAGGCCTTGTCTGCAAGATATCTTGAGAACTACTGAACAGAATTTCACCAAACTTGGAAGGTTCATTGGAATAGCCCCCTCATTTGATTAGATTTTGGTTTGTGCGCGCATTTATCCTTGTCCATTGTCCGTCCATCCATTCATCTAATTGTACATGTATATACAGACCTTGTCGGCAAGATATCAGGAGAACTACTTGACACTTATTTCTACATTAATTTTATAGCACTTTCCCTTAAATAATGTGCCCACTCAACGCAAGGTGGGAGGTTGGGGGAGACGTATGTTTTTGCTTAAAAAAACAACCAGCATAGGCTTCATGCCGGAGCGGCAACCCAAGGGTCAAAGCGGAACCTCTAGTTAGTACATGTATTTGTATGATGAACATCCGTCAAAGGATCACAAGGTCACCATGGTCACCAGGTCACCATGGTCACCGGGTCACTATGGTTACCAGGTCACCATGGTCACTTGGTAACCATGGTCACCGGGTCACTTGGTTACCAGGTCACCATGGTTACCATGGTCACTTGGTTACTAGGTCACCATGGTCACCGGGTCACTTGGTCACCATGGTCACTTGGTCACCATGGTGACTTGGTCACCATGGTCACTTGGTCACCATGGTCACTTGGTAACCATGGTCACTTGGTCACCATGGTCACTTAGTCACCATGATACTCAGGTCATCATGGTCACCATGAATTTTTCCAAGTGTCAGATGGACATTTTTTCTACCAATCACTGGGTACAGCTACATTTTTGTTACTGTTTCAACCCTTGAAAAGGGCTTCACCCTCACATGAAACTGATCATTTCTCTTTTTCTTCATTGTAGAAATACTGGTCATTCCAATCCTGGTGAGTTCACACAGCTGTAAATGGCAAATATGAGTGATTCTGATACCATTGACGAGGCTAACCTGCCTAGTCGTGAAGAATGTGAGAAGAGATGTCAGAAATTTGCAGACGTGACAGGAACTGACACAGCTCTAGCTATGTTCTACCTTCAAGATCGGGACTGGAACCTAGATGTGTGTATTATTCGGAATATAATAATTTTCTCATAATGTTACATGAGAACATTATAGACAGTGCTTCCATTGGCTAAAATGAAATGATCAACTTTCACAGTCCCACAAGATCTCCCATACCATAGGCCTATCGATGTTCACCATATATTGTTAGAGCTGCAGACCAATAGCAGGGAAAGATAGAAGAAAAAAGCCCTGTGGGGCTTCCGGGGATTGACCTGGGATGTCGTTGTGCACACCGCAGGTCATGGTAAGAATAGGCCTCAGCTCCTCGGACAGCTTGTCATAAGAGGTGACTAACTGAGGCACCCGGGGTGTTCCTGGGTGTGAAAAGGAATAGGACCCACCTGTGTGGTTCCCGGGTGTGAAAATGAATAGGACCCAACGTCGTGATATGACTGAAATAAGTTAAAAGCGACGTTAAAGGTCAACCCAAACGGAATTTTTGTTTGTCTAAAAATCCTTAAAAATCATAGTTCATACTTCACTTTGTATGAAAAAAATATTGAAAAAATTCTAATCCGATCAGAAACACACGTAATATGGGAGCAAAGTGGGCTTTTTCACACTTTCATCAGCTGGGCTGATGACGTAACGCAGGGCAATTGCCTGAGAAAAAATAGCGGATAACATGGAAAGCGAGTGCAGTCAGAGCTCCGATTCAGATGTCGATTCGAGCGATATCATCTCCTTAGATGGAAATATTTTTTGCCAAGAAGATGAAATAGACATAGAGGAGGATGATGACGGGCAAAATAACAGTTGTTTGAAGACCAACGATGGAATTCAGCCCTATCAATTTGAGCCGTACGGCTCCGACTCTGACAGTGACAACCATGCTGACAACGTGGAACTCGACGACGACAGGATTTGGAGAGGTCGTTTGTTGAATTCAGATTGGTTTGCAACTTGACTGGAAACTTTATTATCGTCATCTATAAGACCAAATGTCCATATATTTCAAACTGTATTGAATGTAGAACGATTCTGTGATGTAAAGAACGAGCACGTTTGTGTTGTTGTTGTTGTTGTTACTGGCCGAGACGGCCTTTTCGAAGGGATAAACTCCGGGATTCGACAGAATGGACAGTAAACTGTTGATAACTCTACTGATATACGTCCGATTT
The DNA here is from genome assembly GCA_036873755.1 of Hanleya hanleyi. Lineage (NCBI taxonomy): Eukaryota > Metazoa > Mollusca > Polyplacophora > Lepidopleurida > Hanleyidae > Hanleya > Hanleya hanleyi. Next base: position 14,596 of record JAVTVY010047602.1, on the reverse strand, counting down.
GAATTCTGTTTGTTTTCCCATAATCCTCATGAAATACCAATTTCAGAATTATATAGTTTGATAAAAAACTTTCATGGCGAAAAGTAAGCCGTGGTGAGTGGGTGTCGAAACGACGTGATGGATTGGCATTCACATTTGCTCAATTTTCGACAAATTACTTCAATTAAATTGAAATCGAATGATATTCCCACAATCTCAAATGTCAAAGGATTATGAAAGTATTATTATCACTTCTGTATCTACAGCCATTCACTCCAATTGGTGTTCAGAACCAATAGGTGTTTAGAAAAAAAACAAACAGTGACCGGTTTGCCCGATCACTGTACGACTTTGTCGTTGTCTGATCTACATGCACTCTCACAATTGTAGGTAGACTAGACCTAGCCCCTGTTTCATAATGTATTTTAAAGGGGAAACAAAAGGAAGTAACTCTGCCTATTAAGAAATACTTGAAATAATTTTTTCATTTTTTTTCTTCATTTTTTTTTTTTCATTTTTTTTTTATTTATTTATTTACTTATCAAACGTATATATATTTAAGAAAGATCAGTTTATTATTATTAAATAGTACATATGAAATAGAGACTCATCCAGTCTAACTTGTTGGTGCTCAAGCAACAAATGCCACATCATGGATAGCATTCTGGGCGTTTATCGGGGACCCGAGAGCGAGCAGGGCATGTACAGCCGTCTCCCTGCCCGAGGCCTCGCTTGCAGGAAAGGTTCGTTCAGCCGATGTCCGTGGTAGATTCTCCTTGTCCGATTTCTTTGCCGTCACATTCTGATTGTTCTTAGGTTTGATAGTTGGAATAGCTGTTCTCTTTAGTTTTGGTTTGTACCCGAATTCAACTGCTACGCTGTAGAGGTCCTCGAATGATGTCTTTCTGTCAAAATGTGCCGAGCAAATTATACGAGTACTGGCTCGGGCCCTCTTTCCACACCCTCGTCTTGCGTACAAATTTGGTCAAATTTGCAGCGATTTTCTCGTCTTTAGGCCACAAATGAATACTAACACTGTCATCTGTAGTAAAACTGCAACCTCCCACTACACAACGTCGCAGCATATTTAACAAATGATACCCCGAAAATCTCCAGAAATCAGTAGCTACTTATGACTGTGGTATACGGCTTTAACATAGAGAATACAAGACGGCTGTCCCTCCGTGACGTCACAGCTGGAATTGACAGGAGAACGATTTTCAGCTTCCAAACGGCAATATCTTGCCAACCAGACGACACAAAATTATTAAAAAAAAATATCATTATTTTCAGAATTGAAAGGACTATTTTTTTATATTTTTGACCTCAGATCGTTTGGGTTGACCTATAAATCATATTCACTCACTCACTCACTAGAAGACAAAATTTTAAACAATTTGTGAATGCAAACACAAAATGTAGTATCCTCAATTTGAAGGAGAAATATGTTTTCTTAGAATTATGATGAAATTAGATAGGACCATCTTGTTTTCAACACAAAACCGTGCCCCAGGGATGGAGGGCAGGTGTTGACCAAATGCCCCTGACAACAAGCACAAACAAAATTTTTACTTCATCTGATCACATAATTCTGTAGTGGTCATTTTTTTCTCTATCGGGTTCCAGAGTCTAGAACCTAAATCACTTTCACTATCACAGACGGTTCCCAAATTACGGCCGTCTGATTAATTACATGTATTGCAATGCCTTTACAATGCCAAATACATGTACTACATGCTTTGTCTCAAGTTATCTGAAGTTGCTATGTTGCATTCGAAAGAAACTTTATGCAGTCACAGGGGCTGTAACAACAAACAAATTCTATTGGACTTCAGAGTTATCAATAACATCAAGTAATATCAAATTATTTTATGTTCACTTAATAAAAGGCCCCAGCAAGAGGGCCGGAAGCTTGTGGAGAAGCTCGGATTTTCTAGTATTATATAAGATCCCACATATAAGTTCTAAAACAGTATATCACACTATTGTTGCTCTTGATTCTTTTGTTACAGAGATGCATCAATGCATACTTTGAGGATCATGGTGCAGCTGGTGCAAAGGTTGTTGCATCATCCAGCACAGCTACCGGACATGCTGGAGATGAAGCCAAGAAGTAAGTAATTTTGAACGGAATGATCAGCTCTATGATTTCTCCTCAGTATTTTGCATTACAAGTTTGACAAATTTTGATAATTGGATATTTACAGGAATGTATCTGTCATCAGTGATTGGTCTCTCTCTTTTATTCAGTGACCATCTGCCATTGGTAAGGTAAGGTAAGGTAAGGTTTTTATTATGCTGATCACAGCGCCCAATCAGGGCAGATACAATTTACTACACGGGAGATAACTCCTGTATTGATTTACAATGATTGAGATGAGCTAAACAAACCAGGAATAATACCCAGTGACCGTAACATGGTCATAACGAAACATGAACCGACGTAATGGAGTTACCATTAATACAACATGAAATTTCGAACAAAACTTGTAGTTTCAACTTTAGAGAAGAAAAACACATTGAATTCACAAGGGGAATCAAACTGGATACCGATTCATGTATATACATGTACAAAAACTGTCTTAATGTACCGAATTGTGGAAGAATGTTCCAATGGCGTTCGAATAAAGATATATAGACCTATACAGTCTACTCTTGTTATAAGCTACACTTTTGTTTTACGAAGCTCCATTGCTTCATGGACAAATTTGCCAAGAGCTTTCATGACATCAACATCTTCACAAGATAACAGCCATATAAATTTGTTTTGCGGACTAAGCTGTGAAAATACTTTGTTGCTGCTTTCAACAGCAGACAAGAACTGATACCTAAGGGTTGAATACAGTCTACATTCCATGATAAAGTGAAATTCATCTTCAACATGACCTGAATTACAGAGTGTACAGAACCTTTTCTCCGGGGGAACTCTATCATGTTTACCATATCGACCGATTTCTATTTGCAAACGATGACTACTGGTTCTTAATTTACACAAGGAAGCACGATGGTTATATTGTAGTGCATCTATATATGGTTCATAAATAAATCTCTGCTTAAATAATCTGTATGTACGTAGTTTGTTTCCACTAATAACATGTGTTTTGTCATCCGCTAATTGGGTTGACCACCAATTAGAAAAAATTGAATTAAACCGTTTGGTAGCCTTTGATACATGTTCACCAACAGACAGGTTCTGTACTTTGAACAAATGTTCAAGTTTTAGGTAAGACAATATACATTTGATATCAGTCACCCAAGTTCTTTTGTTCTGAGCATCCATGGAGACAGAGAAAGCATAAGCATCACGAATCAGAGTGTTTTCATAAGTATTGGCCAACCGATACCAGTATTTCAGCATATTGCAGATTATATGTAGGAGAAGAGGTGAACGACCAACCTCACCCAAAGCTGCACAATTGGAACATTTGGAATTCACGCCAAGTACATACTTAATGTATCTTAAATGGACTCTCTCCGATATGTCACTTTTCAGTATGTTTTCTAAGAAATTATCTTTGTTCAGGTTCGTTATTAGAGAAGCGCCCCAAATTTCAGAGCAATAAAGGATAATTGGTCTTATAGTGTGATCAAAAATATGTAAAGATGTAGAAACACCAGGGGGGGTAGCCGAAAAGCATTTTTGAATTTTGAAGAATGCTTTCGCAGCTTTACTCTTCAGCTGTTCCCTGGCTGGTGCCCAACTGCCAGAAGAAGTGAAGATAATGCCTAAATAGCAGTACTTAGGGACAACTTGTATCTGTACATCACCCAGGCGAAAAAACTTGGGTGACTGACAGCTTTTACAGTTAAAAATCAGGCATTTGCTTTTACTAGGGTTCACCTTTAGATGCCAATGAATACAATAGGATTCAAGTTTTTCAAGAGATTGTTGCAAACCTTCCTTACTCTCAGGTAATAAAACAACATCATCAGCATATAGCAAACAATTCAAAGCAGTGGAACCAAGAAATACGAGGTCACACGATTGATCAAGAATACCAGGTAAATCATTTATGAAGATTTTAAATAGGTTAGGGCTTAAATTGTCACCCTGTCTGACACCAACATGGGATTGAAACGAGTTGGTCAATTCACCAGCTACTCGTATATTTAACATATTATTCAGGTACATACTTTTAACAGTTCTATAAAAGTGACCACCGATACCAATAGAACGTAACTTATAAAACAAGCCTGTATGCCACACAGTGTCAAACGCCTTAGAAAAGTCGATGAAGCAAGCAAACATGGGTTTGTGTTTAACCTGTCGATATGAATCTAACAACGTCTTCAGTACAAACATGTGGTCAGAAGTTCTAGACCCCTTTGTAAAGCCAATCTGTTCTTTCCTTATAAGGCTATGGGCCAAAAGGTAATTTTCAAGCCGGATGTTCAGGATGGAATTGAAAAGTTTACTGATATTGCTAGCAATAGTTAAGCCGCGATAATTGTTCGGGTCCTTTTTGTCACCAGATTTGTGGATTGGAGTGATATAGCCAGCTCCCCAGCTTATCGGGTATACAGAAGTAGAATAAATAAGATTACATAATTTAACCAAGCAAGGTCCTAAGCTAGTAACGCCATATTTAAGCATTTCGTTACACACACCATCCAAGCCACAAGCTTTACCAGCTTTGAGTAGCTTTATTGCTCTAAGGACTTCATTAATGTTAATTCTACCATCTAATTCATTAAAGATTTGTTGTTGTTCTAACTTCCGAAGCTCGATACCTATTTCACTGCAGTTGCTATCAGATCCAGAGTAATTAGATGTATTCAGATCTTGGAAGTGTTTGAGCCAAACATCTGGACTTATATTTTCAGTGTCGTCTTTCCTAGGAAGATCTCCTTCCTTCAGTTCCTCAACAAGTTTCCAAAATTCCTTGGGATTATCATTAGACAAATTATCTAAACTGTCAATAATTTTTTTCCTATACTCACGTCTTTTGCTTTTTCTTGCTTTTCGAAGATCTTTCAGGGACTTAAAATATGAAGACGTTATGGGACGTTAGGATAAATTGATAAAAGATAGGCCTTATGGAGAGTTTGGCGTCTAAGTATGTGGATGGATTGATCGGACCACTTGGGCATACGTCTCTTAATCTTTTTTGATTTTTTGTTACGTTTTACAGATAGAAATTTGAGAGATATATTGCCAGCGGTGTGTAAAACTGAGCTAAAATCCTCAGCTGCACGGTCCACTTGCAGAGGTGAATAATCACAGGCCAAAAATTTATGTATAAGATCCTGAACTTGCTTTGAACATAAGGCTTCTTGGTATCTTTGGGGTGAATCATCTGACCACATGTAGCGCAATGGCATAGGCGACAAGTGACACTGAATAAGTTTGACATGGTAATTTACCCTTAACATAAATGACAATTGGCAGTGATCAGAAAGATCACCAATAAACCGATGTACATAAAAGTAAGATACAAGTTTCATAAGATCAGAAGAAGTAATGACATAATCTACCACACTGTTACCACCAGATTGGTGACAAGTGGAACGACCAGTGGTGTCCCCAAGTGTTCGACCATTTAGAATCCTTAGTTCAGAGGATACACACAGATTAATAAGTTGTTTACCCCGTTGATCAGTAATTCGATCACTACTATATCTACATAGAGGATGAGTATCTTCAATATAATTATCAAATAAGGGCAAATGACTAGAATCATCATTGATAACATAATCTACGGTACAACCAGTTCTGGCATTCAGATCACCAGTTAGAATCACATATCCAGAGTCAGAAAATTTAGCTATATCGGATTCGATCAAGTCAAGAATATTAGTATCAGATTTAACACAGAATGTAGAACTTTCAGGTGGAATATAGGCAAAACATATATACACATTTTTATCGAGCCCAAAGTACTTGGCTTCAAGTTCCAGCCATATATAATCGTTAGTTTTATGTTCTAGAAAACGCACTCCCTGTCGGAGCTCATCTTTCACAAAGATTGCAAGCCCTCCATAGTGGAGAACACAGTTTTTCCTCTTAGGTCCAATAAGCGAGACCACGCGATAACCCGGTATATTCAAATCATGACTAGAACCAGTATGGGTTTCAGACAGACCTATTATGTGATAGTCATTTAGCTGACTAAGAAAAAGGGGATCTTGCAATTTGTTGAGTTCCTTCGAAATCAAACCATGTACATTCCAGCTAGTAATTTTTAACTGTGTTATGTGCACTGGAGTAACATCACCAGTATTTGAGTAATGTTTAGATGTTCGACACATAGTAAAGCTGTTGAGATCAAAGAGTATTTCGCGTGTGTGTGTGTAGAGACATCACAAAGGAGTTCAGGTAACCTTTTAAGGCATGTTAGGATGAAGTTTACCGAGCGACTGAAGGCACATGTCTACGCCTATCCTCTCCACTGTAAGCGGCGTAATAACCACCCGTGTATCTGTAGGTATCGTTATGCCTGTCGTAGCTTTGTTGATGACTGGAAAGGCGAGGTGTGGAGTCATAGTAACCATGATAATTATCAACATCGTAGTTGTTGGAATAGTGATGATCTGTTGCTGCATCATGGTAGTTGCGAGGCCAGACACCACTGAAGCTTCTGGTGGGTGAGCGGGAAGAGTGATTGAAGTACGAGGAGGATCCACCATGTCTTTCAAGGGAATACCCTTCTGTCACATCAGGGGAGATTACCCATCTGAATCACATCAGGGGAGATTACTCTATAGAATCACATCGGGGGAGTTTACCCTTCTGACTTGTGTCATGGCAGTGTACACTTCTGAATCACATCAGGGGAGATTACCCTTGTGAACCACATCAGGGGAGATTACTCTACTGAATCACATCAGGGGAGATTACCCTTCTGACTTGCATCATTGCAGTTGACCCATCTGAATCACATCAGGGAAAATTACATTTCTGAATCACATCAGGGGAGATTACTCTTTGCCTCGCTTGTGTATGCCTACAATATGGGGCAGAATTTTAAACTATAAAACTAAAATATGCATCAAAATATCATCCTATTCCAAGGAAGGACCATTAAGCTTAGATGGATGATAATTTTGGCAACTTCATTTAAAAAAAGTCATTATTGTTAGTTATTATTGATTGAAAATATATCGCATGCTGTAGACAGGGGAAATGAACCTACCACTGTGTCAGGGCAAATCTTTTGTCTAAGGCAATTATATCGGGAATCAGGCATTTACAGTTGAACCTTTGCCCTGATATTTATGCAAATTGGCGCAAACTTATCCTAATAGTTTCTCCCCATTCTGTGATTATAGACCCATAACCGAAGAGGATCCTGAGCCACATAGAATGCGGCTGATAACCTGGAACATTGATGGACTAGACACAAACAATATCCTCACACGGGCACAAGCTGTATGTAAACTCATTAAAAGGTAAGGCCTACAATAATAAGGATGCATTTTCTCCTCCGTCAGAAGCGGTTGGTTGTGGGGGGGGGGGATCCTCCATTGAGTACATGAAAGTTAGCCAGTTACTTCAGTGATCACTAAATCCTCACCTGGGCACAGCGGGGGGGTGAGAGGGTACGGGTCGTCCACTTAGTACATACACATACGAAAATAAGGAGAAGGTTCGGAAATTGAGACATTGTGTACATATGAGAATGCTGAAAGCTAAGAGAAATCCTTCAACTACATTTCCATGAAAATTTACAGCAAACTTCCACCACGCTGAACATACATATTGCAGTTGACCCACTTCCCCTCTCGCACAAAAATGGAGCCTTCCATCAAGGTCATTAGTACCACATGCCGATCCATTCACAAATCCTTGAGGTTATTTCCTTCACTCCTCCTTTATCTTTTCCTGAAAGAGTCACTTGAACCTACAATCATGCTTGAGCTCAAGACTGAAGTCAGATATCCCTGGTTAACCATACTCCTCTATGGCCGCCCCATAGTCCACCGTGTAAGCCATATTAAGTGTTATGAAACAGAGTGGCTCCCCTGAGATTGTGTAAAGTCTTATAGTGCTTAAGCATGTGGTTTGAGTAGTTGAATTGTTCTGTTTTTTTGTAGATTATGCTATTTGTTATAGTGCTTAAGTGTTAGATTGTGCTGTCTCTAGGTTACATCATATAGAAAGTAGTTTTGTGATGTTACCTATAGCTAGTCCAAACCCAGTTGTTAGCCGTCCTCATATATGCACGTCTTGTCTGTATACTCTATATACATGTGCACTTGACCCAAGATGGGTGTGAATGTGAATAAATACAATACTCTAAATGAAAACATTCTTGAAATAACCTGTTATGTACTCATGCATCATAACGCACATATATGGGCATCTTTCTTCATCTCATAGATCACAGAATGGCACAGAAAGATTTATTTGGCACCTGAAATTCTATTGATTGTCATCCTACTTCACATATAATTGTTGTTCACATTTGGTACATGCACAGAGATCACTTGGCCATTTGCATTTCAAAACCTTTCCATGAGACAGAACTTGAAAATTGTTGAGGTGCACTTCATCAAGTGCGAAAATCAAAATTCGGAAGACCAAGTCGGGTGAGGTTTCATGAAATCAGCCCCCGAGTGTTGACATGGTTGATAAATTCCAGATGATACATGCCTGCTAAAACATTCATATTTTTTACTGCAAAGTTTTGAAGAGCAGGAGATCTGGTTATTCTCATTAAATTGAATGTCATTATTGTATAAACACATCAAATGTCTTCAAAAAATTGAAGATAAATAATCCAATACATTAACAGTATTACAGGAAAGTTATGACAAATTTCATCTCTACATGCATTACAGGAACAGTTTATCCTCTAATAATTCAATCACAGAAAATGAATTTCCCCGACCCAAAATCTGGGGGTGATCAAATTTATTAGAGCCTGGTGGGGCTCCCGAAAAAGTGACTATAAAGTTCATTTTATTTATCCATTAGTTTTACCTTTTAAGCGGATCGTGTGCAAATTTTGCGGGAAATTAATTCTGGAGATGTTACCGAGCTCTCATGTTGTATGGCAGCGATGAACGACGAAGTGAACAGAATGTCTGATGTAAATAAAACTAAACTCAACAAAAACACAATTCAGTCATGTTAGGCCTGTATTAGATCATAAATCAGTATTTTTAGTACAGAAATGTTACTTGTCGTGGCGACAGGTGGCATTTTAATTTAGTTGTCACTTGAAAAAATGACGCGACAGATCGACAGGCGTTATATCGACCATTGTCACGGTGTGAAAAGGAATAGGAACCAATGCCGTGATATGACTGGAATAGTGTTGAAAGCGACGTTAAATCATATTTAATCACTCTCTCAAATTTATTAGAACAGGAAGTTAACAAAATAGTTGAAAATCATGCAAATACATGTAGTCTAGTATGTTTTCAGCCTTTTTAGAGGGTGATCAAATCTTTAGAACAAGATACTGGTTACATTTATCCACAAAAATTAGGGTGATTGAATTTTAAAAGGGTGATTGAATTATTAGGGCATTTACTATACTTTTAATGTGATAATTTGCGACTTATATCAAATCTTTTTTCAGGGAGAATCCAAGTGTTGTGTTCCTCCAAGAGGTCGTCCCCCAAACCATCGACCTTCTGGAGGAGAAATGTCCTGAATACCAACTTCTCCCCGGGGGGAGTACCGGTTATTTCACTGCCATGATGTTGAAGATTGGTTCTGTGGTGTTAGAAGATCACAACATTCATTCGTTTTATACCAGTGTGATGATGAGGAATTTACTTACTGTGAAGGTAGGATTATTATGAATTCTAAAAAGATAGGAAACAGAGAATGATAACAGTCCGTTCACAGTGCACTGTAGAGTGAGCATTTGTGAGAATTTTATTCTAAGTGCATTGTAAGAAGAGATGTTCTGTTAATAGTACACTGTCGGGGTATGTCCTGTCACATTTCTGTTCACAGTGCTCTGTAATGGGTGTGAGTTGTGAGAATTGTCCTCAAAAGTGCATTGTAAGAAGAGATGTTCTGTTTATAGTACACTATCAGGGTGTGTCCTGTCCCATTTCTGTTCACAGAGCTCTGTAATGGGTGTGAGTTGTGAGAATTTTGCTCAAAGTGCATTGTAAGAAGAGATGTTCTGTTAATAGTACACTGTCGGGGTGTGTCCTTTTTACATTTCTGTTCAGTGCTCTGTAATGGGTGTGAGTTGTGAGAATTTTGCTCAAAAGTGCATTGTAAGAAGAGATGTTCTGTTTATAGTACACTATCAGGGTGTGTCCTGTCCCATTTCTGTTCACAGTGCTCTGTAATGGGTGTGAGTTGTGAGAATTTTGCTCAAATTGCATTGTAAGAAGAGATGTTCTGTTAATACATGTAGTACACTGTCGGGGTGTGTCCTGTCCCATTTCTGTTCACAGTGCTGTGTAATGGGTGTGAGTTGTGAGAATTTTGCTCAAAGTGCATTGTAAGAAGAGAGGTTCTGGTTACATGTATAGTACACTATCAGGGTGTGTCCTGTGCCATTTCTGTTCACAGTGCTCTGTAATGGGTGTGAGTTGTGAGAATTTTGCTCAAAGCGCATTGTAAGAAGAGATGTTTTGTTAATAGTACACTGTCAGCTAGGGTGTGTCCTGTCCCATTTCTGTTCACAGTGCTCTGTAATGGGGGTGAGTTTGGAGAATTTTGTTCAAAGTGCATTGTAAGAAGGCATGTTCTGTTAATAGTACACTGTCAGCTAGGGTGTGTTCTGTCCCATTTCTGTTCACGGTGCTCTGTAATGGGGGTGAGTTTGGAGAATTTTGTTCAAAGTGCATTGTAAGAAGGCATGTTCTGTTAATAGTACACTGTCAGCTAGGGTGTGTTCTGTCCCATTTCTGTTCACGGTGCTCTGTAATGGGTGTGAGTTGTGAGAATTTTACTCAAAGTGCATTGTAAGAAGGGATGTTCTGTTTATAGTACACTGTCTGGGTGTTTCCTGTCCCATTTCTGTTCACAGTGCTCTGTAATGGGGGTGAGTTTGGAGAATTGTGCTCAAAGCGCATTGTAAGAAGAGATGTTTTGTTAATAGTACACTGTCAGCTAGGGTGTGTCCTGTCCCATTTCTGTTCACAGTGCTCTGTAATGGGGGTGAGTTTGGAGAATTTTGTTCAAAGTGCATTGTAAGAAGGCATGTTCTGTTAATAGTACACTGTCAGCTAGGGTGTGTTCTGTCCCATTTCTGTTCACGGTGCTCTGTAATGGGTGTGAGTTGTGAGAATTTTACTCAAAGTGCATTGTAAGAAGGGATGTTCTGTTTATAGTACACTGTCTGGGTGTTTCCTGTCCCATTTCTGTTCACAGTGCTCTGTAATGGGGGTGAGTTTGGAGAATTTTGCTCAAAGTGCATTGTAAGAAGGGATGTTCTGTTTATAGTACACTGTCAGGGTGTGTCCTGTCCCATTTCTGTTCACAGTGCTCTGTAATAGGGGTGAGTTTGGAGAATTTTGCTCAAAGTGAATTGTAAGAAGAGATATTCTTTTAATAGTACACTGTCATGGTGTGTCCTTTCCCATTTCTGTTCACAGTTTAAATTTTGTCAAGATACATAAATACTCCTAGGTTTTAATACATATACATGTATAACAAATACCAAGTAGGTACAGTATTATTTTGTGTGTAGAATGTACATTGTGGATAGAAATGGGGCACTGAACAGAAATATAGAATTTTTCTACCATACATGACAATCCCTTTACCTGGCACTGTGAACGTTAATGTGCCAGGACATGCCCTTCACAGACTGCACTGTGAACGTTAATGTGCCAGGACATGCCCTTCACAGACTGCACTGTGAACGTTAATGTGCCAGGACATGCCCTTCACAGACTGCACTGTGAACCAAAATAGCACAAGTTGCACCCTTTACAGTGTGCTGTGAACATGAATGTGACAGGACTCGTCCCTTGCAGTGCACCATGTGCAGAAATGTGACAGGACACACCTTTTACAATGATTTGTGCACCAAAACGAGCACAACTTATACCATGTATACAGTGCGCCTCAGAGAGAAATGTGACAGGAATATCCTTTACAGTGGACTGAACAGAAATGCGACAGGACACACTCTTAGCAGTGCACTGTGAACAGAAATGGGACAGGACAAACTCCTCACAGAGCACTGTCACAGAAATGCAGCACAATGTGAATTGAAATATGACAGGATAACCTCTATACAGTACACTGTGAACAGAACTTAGCGAAATACTGTGAACAGACATCGGACAGGACACACCCTTGACAGTGCACTATTAACAGAACATCCATTCTTAACTGAAATGGGACAGGACACATGGTTGACATTGTACTGTTAACAGAACATCCCTTCTTACAATGCACTTTGAGACAAATTCTGACAACTCACACCCTTTACAGAGCATTGTGTATCATTTCTGTTGATGTTACACAGTGAAAGGTATCATTTCTGTTGAAATTGCACTGTGAAAGGTATCATTTCTGTTGACAGTGCACAGTAAAGGTATCATTTGTTTTGACAATGCAGATTAAAATGTGTCATTTCTGTTGAAATTTCACAGTATAAAGTTGTCATTTCTGTTGACAAGGCTCTCGCGCACCAACACTCACCTTAATCATATCCAAGGTACACTGTTTTTCGCACACCTAGTTTCAGATGAGTAAATACAGAAATAAGTACATGTAGGCTGTGTCTGCTAAAGGCATTATTGTTTACTCATTCGGTACCGTAAGCACCATTTGGCGTCACAGATCTGGGCCCTCTTCAACCCCATAGACGCCATATGGCGCAAAATATAACTGTTGTGGGAAAATAGAATTTTCATATCTAAGCATTGTGAAATGTATTTAAAGGCCTATATGTTTACGAAGCTTATTTTCTGACATAAGAATTTGTGAAATTTGGATTTGACTAACAGAGAAATTATTTCAAAGTCATTGATTGAAAACGCGGATAAAAATAAAATCACGAAAATTTTCAAAATGAAGTCGACCGCAATCACTGCCGTTGGAATCCTCAATTTCCTGGTATATTGAATTGAATTGAATTTATTCACCAAACATACAGCAGATATACGAATATACAGGTTATCAAGATAAAAATAACATTAGCCGCACATAAGGCGGGAGTAAAACCCCAGGGGGCTTGTTTTATCCCGGATTAGCTTGTAGATGTTCATGGTATACGGCGAGAGGAGTATGGAATGTAGCAACACAGTTTTCGATGTTCTAATATTTACGCTAGTTCGGTGAATAAAGCGAATATAATATTTACACTAGTAAGGTGAATAAGGCACTGCATAGATCAGTTATCGAGAGATATCGCACACACAAAACAAAATCGATGAATGTTAATATAGAGACTGCGCACAGGTAAGCATGACATTATACACATATAACGTGATTGGAAATAGACTGATCGATGCGCATGGATAATTGGTTGTAAGATGAAGGGTGACCGGTAGGCAACAAATTTCGGTTAGAATTGATGATAGCCATATCAGCGTCCGAATTTATTGAGCAAAAACTCTTTCAGTCGGGATTTAAACAGTGACTTGGAGGCATAACATTTCAGGCTGACTGGCAATGAATTCCATATACGTGGTCCTTTAATTTTGGTGGAGTAGAATGAGAGTTGTGAGTGATAAAACGGCCTGTACAGATTAAGGTTAACTTGTCTTGTTGGATAATTGTGTACCGCAGATAATTTGGTGAAGTAATTGCGCGAAAGGTAGGGAAGAAAAAACGAGTGGTAGAAGAATTTGTGTGCAAATATCAGGATTAGGTAGTCATTTACTAGATGTAGAGGTAAAATATTCATTTCTACAAATAGGTTTCTGGTATGAGCACGTCTGGCACTTGCAGTTAAGATGCGGATGAGCCTTTTTTGTAGGACAAATAGTGGTTGAAGGTGCGTTCGAAAAGTGTTTGCCCAGACCATACTGCAGTATGATATGTAGGGGTAAAATAACGAATAATACAAAAGAATTAGGGTCTTTCTGTTCACGCAATGTTTAATGTTATTTATAATACCTATATTTCTTGACAGTTTTGAGCATAGTGCTTCAATATGTGAGTGCCAGGTTAGCTTGTCATTAAAAAAAATGCCGAGGAATTTGAATGTATTGACGCATTCAAGCTCATTACCATCGAGGACCAGTTTAGATGTAATACGATTAGTGTATCTGGTCGGTTTGATAAGCATATATTTGGTTTTTTGTATGTTGAGAGACAGCAGATTACAGGAAAACCAGTTATGAAGTTTGGTGATCTCGTTTGACATAGTTTCGACTAGATGATCATAATCTGAGTCGGAAGAAACTGCGCTTGTATCGTCGGCGAAAAGGAGTATGTCTAGAATATCGGATGCTTTGGCTATATCATTAATATAGACCAGAAAAAGAATGGGGCCGAGGATCGATCCTTGAGGTACACCACAGTCTATGATATTGGTTGAAGAGAGTACATTGTTATAGCACACGCACTGAGACCGAAGAGACAGATAGCTGCGGAACCAATCGTTGGCAATTCCTCGGAATCCATAGTGTTCGAGTTTATGAAGCAGTATTTGGTGGTTGACGGTGTCAAATGCTTTAGAGAGATCAAGAAACATGGCAATACTAAACTTTTTATCTTCTTTTGCACTAATTAATTTATCAT
>JAVTVY010047601.1:0-24466 GCA_036873755.1 Hanleya hanleyi | reverse complement strand
ACTTAAATAAATTAAATGGTCTTAGATCTAGATTTTTCTGTATATACCCGCGAATATCATCACGTCACACGTGTGTTTGCCAAAATCATGGAAAATACATTTTCTGCGCAGCAAGGCAAGGAATTCGAAGCATAGGCCTACAGATATATCGTGTGCATTGTTTTTATTGGATCATAAACACAACGGAAAGTCGATAATAAATGAATAAATTTTATATGAATTTACATTTAATCCAAATGTATGGTGTTGAAAATTGCATTTTAAGACTATGAAACAATCTCCAAACTCAGAAACCGTCATGTGAGCTATGCTGATATTTTTAACACTGTTTCCCGTCATGCGATCTTTTTATCATCGAATAATTGTGTGGGTCGTCGATCCACTTTTTTATGTAAAAAGCTTCAAGAGTTTCTATCTCCATAGTATTCGCGAGGTCATTAACTCCCCTGATAACATCTCTCATCGGAAAGATGAAATGTGTGTTACGGCAATAGAAAATATATGTACACAATTTGTGAAAGTTCTACATCGATCGCTTTATGATTACGTATAGTTATGACATGAAATTGGAATTCGTAGCATGTACTATTTCCTGAAAAAAAAATGACCTAAATGGAGTTTATTTTTTCTATTTCAACCGCACCACTTATAGGCCAAACTGCCGCCTTATCGTACCATCTCTTTTTTTCAATTTCAAATCGCCTTTATTTGTGTACCGGTAAATGTATCTTTTTGTCGAAAGCATCAGCGTGTTGATAGCACGTTGTTCTTTTCCCCCAACGTAATCATGTTAGGGAGACCCTAACAATAAATATATACGAAAATCAATAAAGACAAAATCATATTACCATGTTTGAGCGATCTCGCTCTATAAAATGGAAGAAAAAAGGGTCGTTTTTACTCAATAACTTTGATTCCTTCCTCATCAATGCTCCAAAACTTCAGGCTCATTAATCGATCTATTGTTCCTTGTCCTTTAATTAATTTGCCATTTTAAGAACCAGTCAATGTTGTTTCAGTAGCGTGACCGATATTTGGCCTATTAAATTAGATAAATAACAAGTTACTTTTTAGCAAACGACCTCTTTTACCTCCATTTTAGCGGGATCGCCCTTAAACATGGTAATATGATTTTGTCCCGGGCTTGATTTCCCTTGTAGACTCATTGGTTTCAGCGTATAAATCCCCCAGAGTAAGCCTATCCCAACACTGTAAGCGCTGATAGAGATCGTTGTCAACTTCAGCACAGAAAAACATGCTTATCACAAACTCATGGTAGAGATCGTTGTAAAATGAATAGTGATTTTGATTGAAATTCTTCTCCCAATCAAACAGGACGACTTTGAGGCTTAATTATTTTAGTTACTTGAACAATAAGCCATAATTAAAGGGACAAACACAGATGGTGTACAGTCAGATATGCCCTAAAATAGACCATTCTTTGATGATGGAGTCAATTCTCCTAATCGACATGGCAATCCTGTGTCCCAAATTAAAAAATCACGAAAATACATCAGGCTTTAGCTTGCACGTGCTACAAATCTAGATACTCATATGGGTACGCTGTGCTATGTGGTTTACAGACCTTTTCGGTGCTTGGCTGATTATTTTGCCTTGACCGGGCATGCTCCTCTCCAAAATCTAACAATTTCTCGCTTCACGCACCGGTAGAGATAATTTCATTACGGGTAGAGATCGTTTGCACTGGTAGAGATCTGTTTGGATACTGACCGTGCATTTAAAAGCTTCGGGCTAGCTGGTCAGTGTTGATCATAGTAGGCATCAGGCTCCTAAATAATTTACACGTTCGGCAGTATTAACAAAACTGTACCTCGCTGGTTCCCTAATCAATGTTAGACATTCATCTTTCGACAAGAAGTAGTTTATTTCAAGCGCTACAGGGTGACCAACTTCTTGTCAAACTTTTACCGTCAAAATTTTAAGCTGTGCGCGCCTCTACACATGAGGTGCTTATTTCGCTGTTTTCTCTGCCTGCTGAAAGCAGTGCCTAGGCCCCGGAAATAGTGCCCCGGCGAGGCATGTTATCGAGCAGTGAATCGAAATAAAATTTGTAGCTGAAGAGAACAAATACAATACTTGCCAGTGGTACCAACGGCTTTCTATTAATCGTTGCAACGAAGGCGGAAAAAAATCGGGAAAATTCTGGTCTTTGGCAGAGATTACGTTTAGGAGCCTGAGGCCAGTATCTCCTCCGGACAAATTTTACTATTTTCTTGAACCATTGTTATATAATACTCCCATAGTTAAGAAGAGATAATGAGGTCTCGCCTCTCGCTAATTGTTTCTCTGTTAGAGTGGGAAATATCAGTTAGGATTTAGTGGAATTTCTCGACTTTTTTTGTTGATTGCACGAAAGATCTGTCTCATTCCTCCTCTACATGAATTCTCTAAATGTTCAGTGCTTTCACGATATAAGTGGAAAAAAAAGAAGAGATCCGTGCAGATACTTTCCCTATTGAGTGGTTTGGTGTAATGAATAAAATCGATGTCAAAATTGTCCAGTAAACAACAAAATATGCAAGAGTAATGCCACTTATTTTCTTATGTATTATTGTACCATGTACAATATAAACTTGTTTTTTTTTTCGACATAGGTATGCGTCTTACTATTCGTTACCTGGAAACGTAAATTTGTGTTGATCTAAAAAGAAACACAGCATTAGATTTCCACAAATTTGCTTCCAGGAGAACAGAAGATAGACTAAGAATTTGCATACCGCCTGGAAATTCAAATTTACGAAAAATACTTTATTGAACATTCTAAAGCACTATATCGTTTCTTTCTCTATGTGAAATCAAGTTGATGAATAAAATGTTTCCGTAGGTGGAATTTTAGCCTTAAAAATCTTATTATGTACGGCAGTTTTCGGCTGATTGAACGTACAGGTCGCATTAAGCTGAGGCGCTATCAGTGTCGGGGACTATCAGTTAATAGCCTGAAATATGTTTATCGCTTAAATTCCATTACACGTTTTCTCCACTTTTGTAAGTAAAAACCGTTTATTTCTGTAAAACTATTCATCTTGGGCATTCCAACTTTTGCGGTGCCTCAGTTTGTCAAATGATGTTCTGGTTTGCTGAGACGGTGAGGATTAAAGTGTGACCGTCGCATTTTATTCCAATTTTGTTCAACTGAAAATAAAATCCACAGTTGAGGGTGTGTTCCAGTCGGTGAATTCATCAAGTGAATGAATATTTTTGAACTTCGCGAAAAATAAACGTTTGGAAATGGAGGCTTATTTTAAGCAAATATGTATGCATTCAAATTAAGATCTCTTTTATACCTATCGATTTCACAGTAAACATATCATCATTCTTTTAATCCTGGAGAAATAAGCTTTTAGTAGAATGTATATTTATATTAATCATATACGTAGTTATCAAGAAGTGTGTGAAAGTCGACATGGGAGGGCGAGTCCTTGCTATGAGGAACACTTTGTTTGAGAACAATACAAGGCAATTTGTGTGCACATCTTAAGGAAGATCATTTCTAGAGGTAGGTTGTGTTTTTATAATTACACTGTATATAAAAGAATGGCCAAAGTCACCAAACTCGTTTTCAAAAATTTGGCAGCCGTATCATTTCATAATACAATACACATATGGAGATTTGACTTTTTTTCTTCCTCATCTCAGATTTCTCCGTTTTGCCATTTTCTACTAAATACATATAACACGTGTTGAACATTTAATAAAAACTGTGGGTCACCATCATCTGTTTTAAACAGTATCCGTATAACAGATAATGGAAAATGTCCAGGAAAGGGTGGGGTGACAAATAATGGTCGTGATCAAGGGGTTAATCCGGAAGGTTCGCCAGTAAGGCATTGAAAAGCCTGTCTTGTTGTTGAAAGTGAACAAGGTGAATTTTGGGGGTACTATATGCAAGCATGATTTCTATCATCAGGAGCATTCCGAGCATTCCGACATTTGTTTTTGTCGGTACTACCTCACTATCAAATCGATATCATGATGTGATGTATTGTGTGAATATATTGATTGATATCATTAACTACAATAAAAAATCTGAGATTCATCTTTGAGTTTGTTGATCTCTGTATTATGACCTGAGCAATGGCTATGTTGCTTAATCATTGTAAAAACATTGTAAGCATAAACTGTATCTTCACTCTTCCACATAGCAAGACCCTTGGCATGGCAATTACAGTAAATTGTGTTGTTTCCTGGTAATTCAAGACGCAAGAGTTGTGCTGTGACAAATGCATGTTTCCTATTTCCAGTTTTCTCAGTTTCTATTTATTCGCAGTTTTTTTTCACTGATACACGTACACGATCACCAATCGATAGATTTAATCAGCAATAAATTATTAAGAGACAGTTATTGCCCAGGTCTTCTCAGTGTTTCAGAAGACGTTTCTTTAACCATGGAAGTAAAATAGAACAGCCTGTCACTTCAAACACCTTCTGTCGACGTAAGGTGTTCATGCATTATGCAAATAATTGGTTAGATAATACTCATCCAGGTTCATGCTGAATTCAGTGTTGTTATGGCGTCTGCATTGTCTCTACGGCTGTCATTTTAAATACAGTGATTGCTCGACCATGATTTTAGAATCGATTGCGCCACAATGACGTCGGTTTCATGTCGGACACACTGTCATTAAATGCCGATTTATAGGTCGTTAGTCGCCTGGTTATTCTTGGTCACATTTTCCCCTCAAGCGAAGATTTAGCCGTTTGTCTTTGACCATTGTGTGGGTGATAATCTAAAGAAAATTCCTAGCTAATTATTCAAGCAAGCGCCGTATGGTTAAATATACTTGGTATCGTTTTTCCCCAGTTGCCCTCAGTATTCTAATAGAATTGTCCGTTATAAGCTACTAATTACAGCATGCGTTCTGATGACAACTACAAATTAGTCTGTCACGTCTGAAAACAGTAAATCTTTAATTATAAGAAGGGAGACTATTTTATATTTGTTTCCAGGCTATATCCACACATCTCAATTTGTCTAACTAGTGGAAATTACACTGTAGTCCGGTTTTCTCATGTGGACTTCACACAGAGACGGTTACAGTTCAGACATACAGTTAACTTGCATCATTGGCTACGTACACATAATAGTCCAGAGCACAGGCCCGCAAAACAAGAGTTTTGGGGGCGGTGGTATTAGGGTGAAGTGTCGAAATATGGGGTCTCTATATATAACCCCATGCTTTATATAAATCAACATAAAGGTGAGAAACGGACTTCGGGTGAATCAAGAAATAAACGGTTTACCGCCAAACACAATACATCAGCATATTCACAAGTATCACTTTATATATATTAGTAAATTTGTGCAATTTTTTACCTTTGCCGGGCGATTCAAAATCCAACGTTAGTGTCCATTCATCTAGGAACAGTTAGATTATGGCGGGCTTCGTTCTCAATTCTGATTGGTCAGTCGAGACACGCCTCCGGCAAAAGAGGTCACGCATTGAACAGCTGTCTCGACTGACCAATCAGAATTGAGAACGAAGCCCGCCATAATCTAACTGTTCCGAGATGAATGGACACTAACGTTGGATTTTGAATGGCCCGGCAAAGGTAAAAAATTAATTTGACGACGGGAATATATAAAGTGATACTTGTAGAATATTCTGATGTATTTTGTTTGGCGGTAAACCGTTTATTTCTCGATTCACCCAAAGTCCGTTTCTCACCTTTATGTTGATTTATATAAAAGCATGGGGTTATATATAGAGACCCCATATTTCGACACTGCACCCTAATACCACCGCCCACACGCCCAAAAACTCTTGTTTTGCGGGCCTGTGGTCCAGAGGGACCTGCATAGTCTCTAGCCGAAGGACATTTATCACAGCCATGCAGTTGGTACACTAATCCGATGTGTCTCAGAAGTATGAACTTTGATGTGTAGCATTTGTAGTGTATCGGAAACGCATGGGCTATATTATATTAAAATTTGAAGATTACTTTTATTTGTATCAATTTCAATGTTTAATTTAAAGAGCCCTGCTGATTCATAGCAAATAAATATCAAATATAATATCATATGGCTGATCAATATCAGAAAGCTGCATTTTGAAATTTGGTTAGATAAGATTGTAAGACCAACGACAAGAAGGAGGTGTTGCCATGATTAATCCGGAATGACTTAACTGGATCACGGTATTATACTGGTATAAAATAGTTCGTTCTCTATCTTTTATTACCTGCCATGGCCTATATCATTCTTTTCATTAATCTAACTTGGAATCATAGAAAACATTCGAGAGGAATACAATTTCCGGCACTTTGGTTATCTGGCATCAGACTACAATTAATCACTTCCGGGTCAGTACCCAATTACAAGCGTCTAGTCCGTCATCCATAATTCAGCTGTCGTCCATTAGAGAATATCCGCGTCCATAATACAAAGACCTACATTGTTTAGAAATTGGAGAGCAGATCTTTATGGATTTTATGAGCTGCGATTTTTCAGCATTTTTGATACATCTGATATTTCAACTTTCAGATGAAGCTTCAAGCTGTACTTCCTGGTGTTGATTTGGGACATTTTGGGAAAAGCATGGTGGATGGAGACATGATCAGTGAAGGGTGAGAAGGCTCTCTGTTTACAAATTGAATGACATTCTGTAGCACCAATAAGCTGTCAGTGGCGGGAATTTGAAATTTCCATGGTCAACATCTATCAAGACTTTCACTGGTAATGTCCCACAAGGTAAATATTGACATGCCAGGTGGATTTATGCATTGTGAATTTTCTGGATTTTTGTCGATTTTTAGCGCTAATACATAACAAGTAACGGAATTAATAGTGGGCTGGTGCCTGACACCCGACATTTTCACATTTGACCAGAGAACTTTAAATTGTCACTGCGGCTACAGTTTTGACTTGATCAACTCAATTTTTTCCAGGCCGACTCATGAACAATGTACAGATATTAGGGTTGTTTTAAATTTATGTTATTAAATTATTAATAAAATAAAATAAATTTTTTAATTAATTTTAATCAATTTTGTAATTATTAAAATTGTTTTTTTTCTTGCTAAATGTGGTTGAAATAAACATCATGCTGATAATGCTGGGTAACATCTCTTGTATTGTTATGCCATTTCTGCGACAAAATTGAGACCTTTTGGAGAAATATAGGCAAAAAATGACTGATTTGTCAGTACTAGGGCCAAATAGTCAATGCCAAATATGACGAGGTTCACTTAACACAGCTGGTAATTATGAGCATATTAACTTTCAAGATACAATAAAATGTAAATGGAAGAAAGGAAATTCACATAGATACAATTACATGCTTTTTTTCAAAATCTACCTCAGTTCAGATCTTCAATGCTTCAATCATTTATGCATAAATTCACTTTATATCAGTCTAAAACCACATGAAATTAATAATAATCATATCACCTGTAAAAACTCAGATGTTTGTTCCACACACAAAGAATTTCCAAAATGACTTTAGCAATTGTGACTTTAATGAAACAAATAAAATCTGATTAACTGAGTAAACAATTAATCTGACTGTTGATGTTTTCACATTTGCATAATAGCAAGTACTTTCTCTTCATTTCATTTCCACTATCTCAAGGATTATAAGTTTGTAATTTTCTTTCATATTCATATCAGAGATCTTGTGGGTAGCAAGGAACATGGATTACAGGCACCAAATATTAGCAAGTCCCCTCCCCAACCCACCCCACACACACACACACATCAAATAGATTCTCGGAGAATTTCGCACAGTGTGACTCAGAGGTATGACCTCCAACTCTGTTGGAAGATAGGCCTTGCTCTCTGTAAGTTGCCACTTTAATGTTTCACCAAACATTCACCTAAATGAGACAACTTCCAGCTGTCCTCATCTTTCATGGTTGTTAATGTAGCAGATATCAGCAAATGACCATCAGATATGGTGTCATTAAATTTTATTCCTTTTTTCTTCTATGTTGTGTTTTGACAAGTGTTGCCTGTTTGCAGACATTGCATTCATGGACTTGAAATCTGACACAGAATATATTCCTCAATGTTATTTAGGAGTTTGCTCAAAAACTGTTTACAAGTAATATGTGCATCTTTCTAATTACTGCCATCAAGATCTTGATGAGATGTAGATCCATTCAATTGAACTGACATATATTCCCTATATGGGAGTTGTGTATACCATAAACACCTCTGTGTTATATTTTGGTATGTGTTGTGTACATATTTGTGTATATTGCTGTCACTTATTACAGGATTAAACATGTCTTTGATCTTTGTATCAACATCACATTTGATAGATTACTGAGATGACCCACTGATTACATGGGGAAGTTAACCATTGCCATGAAGGAAATTTTTACCAAATGTAGTATAAATGAGCAGCTTGTAAACAAATTATTTTTTGACACATTTTGAATTTAATTTTTCTTTATTTTTAAATTTTAATTTGAATAATTTCATAAAAAATGAATTAAAATAATAAAAAAAAATAATTAAAAATAGTGTTTAACATATCTAGTTAATGCTTTATACTTCTTTTTATAGGCGGAAGGATTGTCGACTTGGTGCTTTTTACCAGATGGAAAAATTTGTACAGGTTTGTGAGATATTGTACTTTTTACTTGTACCTCAGTCTTAAGTCATATGAGGCAAATCGAGGGGAAATATAAAGGGGGTACCCTTGGTATATAGGATGTAAAATCTCTATCGGTGCATAGTTTTATCTGAGCCTTCTCAAGATAGTTTGGGGATGGGTATGGTTTGTTCAGATGAGAGCATTCCTTATTCTAACAATGGTTCCATCCCTGACAGGCATCAAACTACAATGAATCACTTCCGGGTCAGTACCCACGACCTACATTGTTTAGAAATTGGAGAGCAGATCTTTATGGATTTTATGAGCTGCGATTTTTCAGCATTTCTATTACATCTGATATTTCAACTTGCAGATGAGGCTTCAAACTGTACTTCCTGGTGTTGATTTGGGCCACTTTTGGAAAAGCATGGTGGATGGAGACATGATCAGTGAAGGGTGAGAAGGCTCTCTGTTTACAAATTGAATGACATTCTGTAGCACCAATCAGCTGTCAGTGGCGGGAATTTGAAATTTCCATGGTCAACATCTGTCAAGAATTTCACTGGTAATGTCCCACAAGGTAAATATTGACATACCAGGTGGATTTATGCATTGTGAATTTTCTGGATTTTTGCCGATTTTTAACGCTAAAACATAACAAGTAACGGAATTAATAGTGGGCTGGTGCCATCTCTTTAGTTGATTTACTTCTATATTGAGGAACATAATTGGAAAATATACCTCTTACAATAACAACCGGTTTTCATTTAGCTGGAATAAGTTACGTGATATCACTACATAGATATGCAATTATTATGCATATTTTTGTTATTGCTAAAAATGTGGCTAAAATGTAACGTTTGATAAATTATATATGTATAATATCACGTGTTCAGATATATAATAAATATAAATAATATATATATAATATCACATATCGCGTGTGGCTAAATTGTATAACGGAAATCATTCACAGAACAATGTGTGAGAAAACTGTATAGAATATGATATAAACTGGGGTACTATATAACCAACAGGTAAAACCACAAACACTACACCTTCTGCGTAGGTTTGTAACACATTGTGTTTTGTTATTTCACTATATAGTTTGTTATGGGTACCTATTCCCAATTGTCATTATCTTCATATGGTTCCCGAACTAAGCCGCATACGGCTGTCATAAATGTTCGAATGTAATATCGGTGTAGGCCAAGGAGATAACCTCTCACCGTTATTATTTGCTTTATTTTTTATTGATCTGGAAATTCCATTACCATGATGTGGATTGGACAGCCTGTGATACTGATCTGTCTGCATATCCTAAAGTTTCTGATATTATTATATTCTAATAACACAGTTATATTTGCCGAAAATGCAATCGATCTTCAGCATAATTCAAACATATTTTATCATTTTAATTTCTTTGATAGACATTTAGTTGTCGGCTTGTATAATACAGTGCTATTCTATGGATAACAACTTCTTTATTATATATATATGTTTTAAATATTTTTTATCATTTAGAAAGTGATCGTATAACAGTATTTTCGTTATTTTGGGATAACACTATCTTAGAATAGCACAAATTCTGGTGCTGAAAATTTGGTCGAGTCCCGTGCGAGATTCGAACCAGCAACCCCAGTTAAGGAAGATCTAATCGCCAGCACTGTATGTCGAGAGCTGTGTCATTACGATCATCAGAGCGGTACTGTATGTTCGCTTTCAAGACTACCGGGGTCTGCTACCTCCTGTTTTGTGGGAGGCCCGTTGGCCGAGTGGTTTAGATCGCCGACATACAGTGTTGGCGATTAGGTGCCTGACTAGCTGGTTCGAATCTCGCATGGGACTCGACCAAATTTTCAGCACCAGAATTTGTGCTATTCTAAGATAGTGTTATCCCAAAATAACGAAAATAACTTCTCTATTGCTGTGAAGCTGACGTTTCGTTGGAGATACTTCCAACTTTTTCAAAGCTAATGGCTTTAGCTTTGAAAAAGTTCGCACATTTTATCAGTCCTGTAGTAAATGGAAGTTGATCATCAATACAGATGAAACTAAAGTTGGATTTTTTTTGTAGTAGGGTTACCAGAAATATGAGTTTCAATGCGAGTGCAAAAATAGTGTGATAGCTGATGATTATAGGTATTAAGGAATAATTTTATCAAAATCTAGAAAAAATAAAGCGTTTATTTCTGGAAAACTATTTACCATGGGCATTCAAACTTTTGCGGTGCCTCAGTTTGTCAAATGATGTTCTGGTTTGCTGAGACGTTGATGTTCAAAGTGTTCACCGTCGCATTTTATTCCAATTTTGTTCAGCTGAAAAAAAAATCCACAGTTGAGGGTGTGTTCCAGTCGGTGAAGTCAAGTGAATGAATATTTTTGAACTTGTCGAAAAATAAACGTTTGAAAATGGAGGGTTATTTTATGCAAATATATGCATTCAAATTAAGATATATTTATGCCTATCGATTTCACAGTCAATATACCATCATTCTTTTAATCACGGAGAAATAAGCTTTTAGTAGTATGTATATTTATATTAATCATATACGTAGTTATCAAGATAAAAGCAATTAGGTGTATGAAAGTCTGGACATGGGAGGACGAGTCCTTGATATGAGGCACACTTTTTTGGACAACAATACAAGTTAATTTATGTGCACATTTTGATCTTAAGGAAGATCATTTCTAGAGGTAGGTTGTGTTTTTATAATTACACTGTATATGAAAGAATGGCCAAAGTGACCAAACTCGTTTTCGAAAATATGGCAGACGTATCATTCCATAATACAATATACATATGGAAATTTGACATTTATCCACTCATCAACTTCCTCATCTCAGATTAATCCGTTTTGCAGTTTTATACTAAATACACATAACACGCGTTGAATATGTAATGAAAACTGTGGGTCACCATTCCTTGTTTTAAATAATATCCGTATAATAAATAATGAAAAAATGTCGAGGAAGGGGTGGGGTGAGAAATAATGGTCGTGATCAAGGGGTTAATCCGGAAGGTTCGCCAGTAAGGCATTGAAAAGCCTGTCTTGTTGTTGAAAGTGAACAAGGTGAATTTTGAGGGGTACTGCAAGCATGATTTCTATCATCAGGAGCACTCCGAGCATTCCGACATTTGTTTTTGTCAGTACTATCTCACTATCAAATCGATATCATGATGTGACGTATTGTGTGAATATATTGATTGATATCATTAACTACAATAAAAAATCTGAGATTCATCTTTGAGTTTGTTGATCTCTGTATTTGCCATCTTCCTCACACGGAATCATTGCACCTATACTGACCAAACTATGCGTTTTAGAATTTCATCAGCAGTAAAAAAAATTGTATGGCATAAGTTATTCATAAAATCGTGTTTTCTGCAGAACTGCGACATTTTTAAATTAACGAAATTTCTATAAGTATGATCCTGAAATAAAGTTTTATTATTTGACAGTTTTCTTTCATTTTACCGATCAATTATTGGTAGCAAGTTTTCAAATGAAGTAGTAAAAGTTGCTTGTTTGAGGTTTTTTTTAAATGAATTAATTTATGCAAAACCCCGAATGTAAACTCGTCAATGTTTTTTTCAGAGATGCGGATAGATATTAGTGTCATATTCCAAATATTAATTTCTTATTAAAGGTGCATTCGATCGTGATAATATCAGATATTGATATATCGAACTGTGGTGGTTGTCCTTAACCTGTTTTGTACTGTCTGCGTTTGAAAAACAGCTAGTGGAAGGTAACGGGTTCAAGATTAATTTCATGCATTATGCTCGCACTCTAATCTTGCTAAGCAATGTTTACCAAATCATCGATATTTGACAATATAATTTATTCCGAACGATGACATCTTGTGGGGTTTTTTTTCAATGCATATGAGGCTTTGGTATTAGAATGGTCTGAAATAGGCGTTTTTAACACATATTTGTGTCTTCGGTCTAAAAAAGTACTGTTCAAAATTACTTGAGCAGTCAGTGATGAAGATGGTGAAATACATCACGATTATGTATGGTCATGCAATATGGGGCGGAAATCAGCTTTATCGGCTTAATGGTTGTCGTACGGGACTCGAATTCGCATCTCCCATTTACGATGGCTGGTTGGGGACATGCATTTATTTTTTGTTAATTTCTACCTCACTTGAAACGTTTTAACTCGAGTTGACATAGTTTCTACCTCAGTTGAAATGTTTCAACTCGAGTTGAAATAATTTCTCTCTCAGTTGAAATGTTTCAATTCGAGTTGAAATAATATCTACCGCAGTTGAAACGATTTAACTCGAGTTGAAATAATTTCTACCTCAGTTGAAACGTTTTAATTCTAGTTGAAATACTTCCTACTTCAGTTGAAACATTTCAACTGAGGAAGAAATTATTTCAACTAGAGTTTAAACGTTGCAACCGAGGTAGAAATTAACAAAAAATAAATAAACTGGTAAAATAAAATGCATGTCCCCTACGAGCCACCGTACCTATCACAGCAGCCACCTGGCTACGACCCAATATCCATCCTCTTCAATCTTTTCGCAGATCTAGGTGAGAGAGAGGCCCCCGAGCATTCAACTTTGGCTCTCACGAATCACAACTTATTGTGGATCCTGTGGATTGTTAATGATGCTCTGCCATGGAGATACCTGGAGAAATTCACATTCATAGGTAATGATACACCGATAGTTCTGTTGATAGCTTTACCTTTCTGTGGATCTGTGTTCAGTTTCATTAGCTTCAGAGTATTTTAACTTAATTTCATTTCCAGTATCTCATGGAGAATGTTTGTAATTTTTATCCATATACAGATTGGGATTTCGTTTGCAGCAAGGAACATGGATCAGTCACCAACTATTGGAAGTCTCCACTGTGACACAGAAAGCTGGTCTCCAGCACAATTGGGAGATGGTACTTGTATTTGTGAAGTTGTTACTTTGTTGTTTAAAGCTGACATGACCTCACTTAATGCACGAATAGTAGCGAAAAAAAATTTATACGAATCACAGCCCGGTTGAATAATACCCGCCGGAACAAATCCATACAAACGCCCTACTGCCAACTTCTCATCCGAGAACAACCTCCCCACAGCGCATGCTCCATTTCGCAGGCTCCAATAACATCCCTGCCTCCAATAGCGGAAGTTGACCTTTACTATGTTGCTATGACGTATAGGGGAAACCAACCAACGCACGGTTCAGTTTGAATCCGACCAAACGACTCCTTTAGTGTTGCACATGAGCGAACTACTTTTCATATGCTCTGTCCAGATAAACAGGGAAAATTACCTCCAGATAATTCTTTTTAACGCTAGGTCAACGGAGGTATTATGCAGACTTGAAAAGTAATCAAAATTTTCGTTAAACATCTATTTTACTATATATGATGTCACTTCCGGCGATGTGCGCGAAGGCCCCGAATCCGGTCCAAAAATCTGACTGGTGGCTGGGGTGTTATTAGACCCCCAGCGAGGTGGTTGATCCGAGAAACATTGCCTCCACCGCATATATAACGCCGGAGTCGACCAAGAACCTTGCCAATCTGAACTGACATTCGAACTGTGCACATTATATTTATGCTGTCGTTGTTGTCACTAGCCCAAATTCGAACTCTGTGAGCATCAGATTCTATCACACATTCATTCGCAAATAATATAAATATATCTGAAAAACAAACAACTGGTTAATAAAATGAATGATTTGACTACTCACACACGATTTAGACATACCGTTCAGTGTTTCCTCAAAACAATGAAACTTATTGATCTCGTCACTAGTTTCTACAGCATTGTATTTCAATTTACCGCAATCGGCAAAGAGGGCACACGAAGGGACTATTCTTCGTACCATTGGATAATTCTTGAGGCTCTATACGATGCACTGCAAATGCGATTTCATTTTAAATTCCCGATATGGCGATACTGCTCCTGGCTCACCCATGTTGACCGTATACTTCGTCAAGGGGGAAATGCGGGAATTGCTGTTGCCGTTGGAGAGGGTGATTTGTACAAACCGGAATGGCAAATTCCTAAATACGGGGTTAAAAATTGAAAGCTCTTATTGCGATTGTCAGCTCATCCAGTATTTTAACGTATCCTCCAGTTGTATAGAAAGGTGAAATCTCTTAGCATTCGTGGTTGGGAAATCTGGCGTAACTGACCTCTAACCCTTGACATTGGGTTACTATGGCAACTTGAAGAGGCCACCTCTGGTCATGTGAAAGGTAGAACTTGGGCAATGGCCACATATCTCGTCGAATATCTGGAAAAACGGACTTTACGTCTAGTTAAATGGATTGAAACCATATTAGGTTCACATGGGCTGTACAGGGTCTCGTATTGAAGCGTTCGTCGAGCGCAATTCGAGTCAAGTTACTGGCGGGTGGGTGCAAAATGGAATTTCGGACAAACACAAAATTCCGAATAAAAGATGTTACAGGACGTGTCGCCAGAAATGGCGGACATTACACCCATTTATTCACAAGAGTTGGGGGATAGCGCGGGTGATAGGTTGTAGTCAGCAGGGCATGATGAGTTTGTCTAGCCTGACAGAGTTACCTCCTCCTGTATGGTATGGGAGTTAGAGAGTGAGAAGTGACTGAGTGATCGAGTTTGGTACAAATGGTGCGATGGCAACCCAAGGTCAAGGGTCATTTTTGCTTCATTCATCCAACCACCCAACCACTCAACCACGAGTGCTAGGAGATTTCACATTTCTATAGGGGGGTCTACTACTGATGGATAATGAAAAACGGACGAGGTGACAATCAGAACAAAAGTCTTCAGGAATTTTCAATTGAGTATGGGCAGGCGTGATTAGTACTGAGGCATAACATATAACAATTCTTACTTTGGAATGGATTTCCGAATTACAGTAATTTTGAAGTCAGGGTCGGGAAGCTAATTGCATAGCGCATTTGAAGTGCACCCTACAGAGCCTCAAGAACCACACAATAGAACGAACAGTAGTCTCTTCGTGCCCCGTCTTTGGCGATGGAGGCAAATTTTTGTTGTGTATGATCCTTATGCCGTGTGTGTCATCAAAATTTTTTGTTTTCTGATTTGAGGTTGATTTCTTTGGTTGGAGTAATGTCATGGATCCAGGGATTCCCTCGGTATCAGTATGTTTATCTGCCTTGTTATCTAACCCAGGTTTTTTAACCATAAGAGAGAGAAAATCTTAGTGGCGGGAAACTTGGTCAGTGGGGATGAGAAGGTTCTGTGCTTACAACTTGGCCTGCTATGTCATTGTGTTCTGATCCTGTCCAAATATTCATGTTCTTTAAGTTTTACAGCTCTAGGTGAGAGAGATCCCTGAATATTCAACTTTGAATGTTCCCATCTTACTCTTCATCTTGCGGATTTTTAATGATGCTTTGTAAGGGAGATCGCTGGAGAACTTCACATTCATACACTGGTGGATCTGTTGATGGCTTTACATTTATATGGATCTGTGTTAAGTTTCACTTAATTTCATTTTTCATTATCTCATGGAAAATACGTTTGTCATTTTTATTCATATTCAGATTGGAGATCTGAAGGGTAGAAAGGAACATGGATCGGAGTCATCAACTATTGGTCATGTCCTCGTCCACACACCAAAGATTGACTCCGGCATTTCGAGCAGTCTCCACTGTAACACGGAAATGTGGCCTCCAGCACACACGGAAGGTGGACTTTGATTTTCCTTCAGTTTCCACTGTGTAGTTTAGTCAGCTGATTATATCGAGAAGAAAGATATTGACCACTAATAGACTTCATTAGTCAAGATATTTTTACTGGTCAGTATTTTGCATTCATGGGTAGTAACTTTGTGTTTCTCTGTAACAGTC
Source organism: Hanleya hanleyi (assembly GCA_036873755.1). NCBI lineage: Eukaryota > Metazoa > Mollusca > Polyplacophora > Lepidopleurida > Hanleyidae > Hanleya > Hanleya hanleyi. The sequence goes on along the minus strand of JAVTVY010047601.1, from coordinate 8,080 downwards.
CTCTGTGTCGTGAGAATTTGTTTGTTGTTGTTCTCATACCTCGTGTGTCATCATTAACATTTTTCTTGTCTTTCAGATTTGACGCTGTTTTTTTTTTAATGTAGGAATCTCATACACCCAGGGATTCCCTCGGTAACCGTATATTCAACGCTCTTGTTGTCTATGCTTGGTTGGCAACCGGAGAAAAGACGAAAGCGTGGCTGCAGGCGACATGGTCAGTCGGGATGAGAAGGTTCTCTGTTTAAAAGTTAGCCTTGTATGCGTTGTGATCCTCTGCCCAATATCCACCCTGTTTAAGCTTTTCGCAGTCCTAGGTGGTGGACATTCTTAAATATTCAACTTTGGCTATTATGCATCTAGGAAACTCATTTCTCATCCTGTGGATTGTTAATGATGCTCTGCCAGGAACTTATCTGGAAAATTCACACTCATGGGTAATGATACACTGATATAGTTGTTGATGGCTTTACATTTTTTGTGGATCTGTGTTCAGTTTCCTTAGCTCAAGAGTACGTTAACTTAGTTTCATTTTCAGTGCCTCCTGGGGAATATGTTTGTCATTTTCATCCATATTCAGACTGGGAATCTCTTGGGTAGAAATGAACATATATCCGAGTCACCAACTACTGGAATGTCCACCTTCACACACAAGAAAGTGTCTCTGACATTTCGAGCCGTCTCCACTGTGATACAGTAAGGTGGCCTCCAACAAACATGGAAGCGGTACTTGAATTTGTGAATTCGCCAATTGTTGTTTAAGCAACTCTTTTCACCGAACAAAATTATTATTATTATTACTCTTTTCACTTCAAAACAGACACCAGTCAAGCTCCACATATTTTCACTGCTTATAACAACCTTCAGGGTTTTTTTGAATTCATGGGAAGTAACTCTGTGGTCCTCAGTATCACTCTTCAGCATGTCGACATTTTTGTTTTTGTGTATGATCCTTATGCCGTGTGTGTCGTCAATATTTTTTGCTGTCTGATTTGAGGTTGATTTCTTTGGTTGGAGTAATGTCATGGATCCGGATTCCCTCGATATCAGTATGTTCAACCGTCTTGTTATCTAACCTAGTTTTTTTTAATTGGAAGAAGGAGAAAATCTTAGTGACGGAAAACGTGAGGATGAGAAGGTTCTCTGTTTTCAAGTTGTCCTGGTATGTGTTGTGATCCTGTCCCAATATCCATCCTCTTCAAGCTTTTCACAGCTCCAGGTGAGAGAGATCCCCAAATGTTCAACTTACGTTTCATTCTGTGGATTGTTAAATGCTTTGCCAGGGAGATAGCTGCAGAGGTAATGATCCACTCAAAGATCTATTTGTGGCTCTATGGATCTGTTTCGATTGCTTCAGAGCACTTCAAATTAATTTCATTTTTCAGGATCTATTTTTTATTCATATTCAGATTGGAGATCTTATGGGTAGCCAGGACAAAGGATCGGAGTTTATACTACGATTGTCGTCTTGAATTTGGTGCTAATGCTGTTTTTGGAATATGGAATAGGTCTTTGGATTATGGACGCGGATTTTCTTTAATGGGCGACGGCTGAATTATGAATCATGGTCCAGACGCTTGTAATCATAAACTATTGGAATATCCCTCTCCACACATCAAAGAGTTATTTCGGCATTCGACCAGTCTCCACTGTAACGCAGAACTATGGCCTCCAACACTCACGAAAGATGGCCCTTGAATTTCCTTATCACAGTTTCCACTGTGCATTTTTGCCAGCTTTTATATCGAGCAGAAAGATATTGACAACTGATACACTGTGGATTGTTAGTGATGCTGTGCCAGGAAGTTATCTGAAAAAACTAACACTCATAATACACCGAAAGATATGTTAATGGCTTTACATTTTTGTGGATCTGTGTTCGGTTCATTTGCTTTAGAGCACTTTGACGATACAATTTTCAGTATGTCCAGTATATAATAGACTGGGAATCTTATGATCTTATTTTCTTGTCTTTGAGATTTGATGCTGGTTTCTTTGGCTGTAGAAATCTCATGGATCCAGGGATTCCCTTGGTATCGGTAGATTCAGCGGCCATTTTCTCTATGGGAGTTTTCTCATACAGAGGAAGGAAGAAAGCATGGTTACAGGAGACCTCGTCAGTTTACAAGTTGACCTGGAAAATGTTGTAATCATCTCACCCAATATCCACCCTTTACGCTTTTCACAGCTCTAGGTGAGAGAGATCCCAAGCATTCCAGTTTGACTATCATGGGTGTCCCCAACGTATTATTCATCATTCGGATTGCAATGATGCCCTGCTATGGAGATACCTGAAGGTAAATATATACTGATAGATCTTTTGATAGCTTTACATTGTCGTGGATCTGTGTTCGTTACCTTCTGGGGAATACTTTTGTCATTTTCATTCATATACATATTCATATTTGGAGATCTTATGGATAGCAAGGAATATGGATCGGAGTCGTTAACAATTGGAATGTTCCCTCCACACACCAAAGAATGCTCTCGGAAGATGGGATTTGATTTTCTGTGAGTTGCTACTTTGTAGTTTAATCAACTCTGTATATCAAGCAGAAAGACTGACAGTTATACACTTCAAAAACACCAGTCAAGCTGTAGTTATTTTCACTGGCTGTGACAACCAATATCCATCTTCTTTAGGCTTTTCATGGTTCTAGGTTGGAGAGATCCCCAAGCATTCAACTTTGGCTATCATGGACATTTCAAACTCATTGTTCATCCGGAGGATTGTTCGTGATGCTCTGCCAGGGAGATACCTGGAGAAATTAACATTCGTAGGTAAATACACACTGATAGATCTGTGTTCAGTTTCATTGGCTTCAGAGCACTTTATCTTAGTTTCAGTATCTTTTTGGAGAATACATTTGTATTTTTTTATTCATATTAAGATTGGAGATCTTATGGCTAGCAAGGAACATGGATCGGAGTCGCCCACTATTGGAATTACAAGCGTCTAGTCCGTCATTCATAATCCAGCCGTCGTCCATTAGAGAATATCTGTGTCCATAATCCAAAGAAATGCTTGGGCTTGTCTCCCTCCACACACCGAAGAGTGACTCTGGCATTTCGACCCGTCTTCGCTGTAACGCAGAAGTGCGGTCTCCAAAACTAGTTTAATCAACTCTTGATATCGAACAGAAAGATATTGAATGGTAATACACTTTTCAAACTGACACCAGTCAAGCCCCACTAATTTTCACTGGATATGCATCCTCCAGTATTTGACATTCCTAAAAAGTAACTCTTATATTCCTCAATTGCATCCCTCCGCATGTCGAGAATTTTGTTGTGCATCATTCTCATGCCTTGTTTGTCATCATCAGTAGTTTTTCTTGTCTTTCAGATTTGAAGCGGGTTTCTTTTGTTGGAGGAATCTCATGGAAACACTGATGCCTTCCGTTTCAGTAGACTCAACGATCTGTTGTCATGCCATTTTTTAACCAGAGGAACTAGGAAAGCATGCTTGCAGGAGACAAGGTCAGTGGGGATGAGATGGTTCCTTGTTCACAAGTTAACATGACATGAGTTGCGATCTTCTGCCCCAATATCCAACCTGTTTAAGCTTTCACAGCTCTAGGTGAAAGAGATTTCCAAGCAATCAACTTCGGCTATAATGGATGTCCCCAACTTAATTTTCCTCCTGTGAATTTTAACTGATGCTCTGCCAAGGAGATACCTGGAAGAATTCCCAGTCATTGATGATGATACGCTTATAGATCTGTTGATGGCTTTACTTTCTGTGGATCTCTTTTGAGCTCCATTTGCTTTACAGCACTTTAACTTAATTTCATTTTCAGTAACTTTTGGAGAATACGTTTTCCATTTTCATTCATATTCAGATTGGAGATCTTATGGATAGCAAGGAACATGGATCGGAATCATCAACTGTTGAAATGTCTTCCTCCAAACACAGAAGTGTGACCGCCACCCCTGTTGGAAGATGAGACTTTCTGTATGTCGCCACTGTATAGTGTAATCAACCCACTTATTTTTACTGGCTATATGCACTTGAACCTTCAGTATTTCACATTCATTGGAAGTTACTCTGTGTTTCTTAACACTCGTCTGCATGTCGAGAACTTTTTTTTGTTGCGTATAATTCTCATGCCTTATGTGTCGTCATCATTATTGTTTCTTCATTTTCAGATTTGACGCTGGTTTCTTGGCTGTAGGAATCTCATGGATCCAGGGATTCCCTCGGTATTGGTAGAGTTAACGGCCTTGTTGTCTATGACTGGTCTCTTTACCAGAGGAAAGCATGATTTCAGGAGGCATTGTCAGTGGGGATGAGAGGTTTTCAGTATTTTACTCGACAAATAAATGTAGGTTTATTGTTTCGGTGGGAAATTTAAGTCGTACGACGTCGGACATTACAGGTTAATTTTTCTACGTTTCTTGAATTTACCAGGTTACCCCATATTAAGGCGTTTATTCCATCAGACGTCCATGATGCTCATCCATTAACGTCAGATGAGTTGTTCGAGCTGATCTGTCATCACAGCTCCCGAGCTAGCGTATCTAATTCCGCTTAAGCCGGTGCTAGGGACCGTGTGGATACTCCATAGTCTACACATGAACATCTGCAATAAAAGCGCGGCTGAGATACTAAGGCTACGTCCGAGAATCGACCGTATTCTCGGGTGAGAATGTTACGTGTCGACGAATACTTTCCTGTAGAGTCATATGGTTGCTTTTTAGTCGCCAGACGGCGTCAATGCTTCCCACCTCTTGCATATCGCTCCAATTCACAAGTTGGCATGGTGTGTGTTCTCGGTAGATTCAACGGTCTGTTTTCTGTTCAAATTTCTGGTTTCTAGTCAAACTTGGTTTCAGGAGATATAGTCAGTGGTTCTCAGTTTATAGTTGGACTGTTATGTGTTGTGATCCTCCGACCCAATGTCCATCATCTTTAAGCTGTTCATGACTTCAGGTGAGAGATATCCTCTAGGCATTCAACATTGGCTATCATGAATGTCCCAAACTTATTGTTTATCAGGTGGATTGTTAATGATGCCCTGTCAGGGTTGTATCTGGAAGAATTCACATTCATAGGTAGTAATACACACTGATAGATCCGTTAATGGCTTTACTTTCATGTGAATCTGTGTTCAGCTTCATTTGCTTCAGAATACTGGATTCCTGATCCATGCACACAGAATTGGCCCCGAGCACACCTAAATAAATGGATGGACAAGGAAATAAGGCGCGAGCGTAGAGTAGTTCGCTAGGTCTGTATAAGTATTTATAATACACTGTTCTCTGATTAAGGGAGTCAGTACATTTCCAGCTGACTGCTACCTTTAAAGTTATAGGCTGTCCAGACGCAGATGATAGATTATCATCTGCACCTGGGCAGCTTATATCAAATTATATAGATTCGTCTTGTTTTCTAGAATGTATGTTTATCTGCCTATATTGAAAATGTAACCGAATCCCAATATAGTGTATCGATAGAGCGGGCACCTGTCACCGCCATGCTCCGGTAGATAATCTCAGTTCGATTGATTTGTGTATCAGCAATATAATGTAGAGGAAACAACACGATGTGGATGTGTGATGTAAGGTAGGTGTATTTTCATATTTTCTAGTTTAGAACGACAATGCCGAAACAGTAACTCAGTTCTTCTGGTAATGTCAGGAAAGTTGTCCACTTACACACCAACATCCGGGTTACAATAGACTGGAATGAAAGCAGTTGACCCATGTGCGTATTAGCTCCCCCGTTATTCTACTTATGCATGTGTAAATACGAACATATACATGTACGCACTGTATCAAATGTGAAGCTGTCAAAATGACTCTTATCTGTATCTGTTATCTTGATTTGAGTGATTTTATACAGATATCATATATCGAGATCAACTGCTGTCCCTCAGTTTTAAAACGGCCAGAGATCATCTGTACCCGCATGGTGGACTTACGTCCATTCACAAGTGATGGGTGAATGAAATGGACAGGTGTGATCAGAAGCGTTATCGTAAACAATACCTCCAAACCCACCATGGAGGGGACGGTATGGATGTGCCGGAGTAACCGGGTTGACCAGATTTATCGACCCGTTTTCTTGGACCGTGGACACATATCGTTCTGTGCTAACTTAAGTGCATATGTAACAAAAATAAATAGTTCTAGCTTGGTAGACAGGCAGACAGGGACAGCAGTGTCGGTATTCGATGAGAGTACTGAATCTTTTTGCTAGAGTTTGTTTCGCAACGTAACAACTCGGCAGGGGAATCCCCAAATTTGTAGCAGGCAATCAATATCACGAAATAAAACCTGTTCTATTTCATACGACTTGTAGCATGCGACTGAAATCGTACGAGTGTTCTCACGATGCAATGTAGTTGTATGGGCCTTAATCGATTTGGAGTTGTAGCAATCGCTAAACATCACCTGGAGTATCCACAATATAGAGTATAATGAGATTATTCACCTTGTCCTTGTGCAAGTAACGTTCGTTGTTCCATTCTTGCTCTGAAGTTCAATTGGACACAATATACAATAAAGCCTGCAATCACCCGTGATCCAAGGCAGATGGTGGCGACACCCACCACCATTGTATGCTATCATACACCATTGTGTGCTATCATACATCACTGCGTGCTATCATACACCATTGTGTGCTATCATACACCATTGTGTGCTATCATACACCATTGTGTGCTATCATACACCATTGCGTGCTATCATACACCATTGTGTGCTATCATACACCATTGGTTCCCATGATATGGAGAAATAGTTTGTCATATTTCGAATATACAACGGCATTATTATCAGTTTTCTTTGTTTGGTTTCCAACCTGTATTTCGCTTCAACCCACCTCGATAGGCGTAGTCGGGGAATACAAGTTTAATACATCGAAAGAAGCATTGCAGGTGTGTGTTTGCGGAAGAGGGAGTGTATATGTTGTATATAGCTTCTCATACCTTAACGCTATGGAGTCAACATATCGCCCGAATGTCGCAAAGAGATATTGTCCCACCGGCGCATACAGCAATGTTCCGCTCTCTTTATATTATGTAAACGTCATCCCTATCCACCAGTGTCAATTCCATAACCGTTTGGGAAGGCCTCCAAACAAGAACGGGGGCCCTCGGTGACCGAGTGGTCTAAGGCGCTTCGCTGGTGACCGCTAGCATCACACCGCTGAACCGGCACGGGTTCGAGCCCAGCTGGTCCATGTGTGAAAGTTTGTCAGTTACTTGCCGACGGGCGGTGGTTCTCTCCGGGTATTCCAGCTTCCCCCACCAACCAAACTGATTGTCACCATATGAGTGAATAACCTTGGGTGTGACATTAAGCCAAATTCCATCCCTCCCCCCGCCCTCCAAACAAGAAAACCATCTCTAAGGCCTGGTACACACAACCAAGTTTTCCTTGACAAGTGAGACTAAATTTATGGAAGTTTGTTGTGGTCATTAGCTTTCTAACAAGCTTGTATTGTAGACAATGACCATACCAGAACAGGATATAGCGAATGGCCGAAACAGTCTTCCACAAATTTGGTATCACCTGTCATGAAAAACTGGGTCGTGTGTACAAGGCCTAATCCTCACAATCTATTTGGCTCGCGGCTATTTCATAGTCTTGAACTAAAAAAGTAAAGGCGGATTTCTCAGATCTTTAATCAGGGCTTCACAAATGTTTCTGGATTTGACATCGGCGGATAAGAATAGTTTAGCCCATTCGAATACAGCAGACCAGTGCGGTAAGCGAGAGTGGAAACATATCTATTTGCGATATGCGAGAGTATGTGTCGCCTCGACAGTGTTAATTAAGGCACGAGACACTATGTTGAGCTTAGCTAGTTTATATTTGTTTATTTACTATGAGAATCGAAAAGACAGACTTTTTTCTCAGTATCAACTTCGTTCAGGAGCTCCAATTTTCACAACTTCGCTTCTCCTTGAATATTTCCCTCTAATGCGGCGCGATAATATATAGGTTGATTGACTATTGAATCTCTGTGCCTTTTGAATTAGGTTGGTGTCTCTTGAATTATCTTGCCACACTGTACTGGGTTGGTCATGTGTTCGAGAAAACCAATTGCAGCCTCTCTAATGACGAGTTCCGCATA